>QLOY01019515.1:0-12743 GCA_003313965.1 Megacollybia marginata | reverse complement strand
TAATTAGGGATATAAATACATAAAGAAGTGTTTGGGCATTGCCTAGAGGACTCTGAAGAGGCCCACCTTTGTTTGTTGGTGTGTGTGTGTGTGTTGGTTGGGTTTGTGTGGAGTGTTCCCTCCTGCCCATCACCTCCGCTCCTGCTCTTAGGTGATTGCTTTAGATCAGTCTTCCTCTTAGCAGTGTAGTCAGCTCACCTCACCCTTGCACGGTGAGGTTCCCTTTCATCGCAAACGCCCCGCCTCTCGCTCACCTTCTCGTGATCGGTTCTCATCCCCTGCACGTGCCACCACCCCCACATCATCATTACAGACCCAGCCCAAGCGAGCTAGAAAGGAACTAACCAAGCATCAGCATAAACTCAAAGAATGGGAAGACAAAACCCCCAAGGAGGTTCTTGGTAACTATGTGCCATTTATTCCATGATTGAAGCTAATTGCCACCCAGTCATACAGCAAGCTTGTTGGATGTCAAAAGTCTATGAACATTTTAGAAGCCCACCCGAGATTATCGTTGAGGACGACAAGGTTTTATACAAATATATCTGTCAAGCGTAAGTCTCTGTTATTTTCGATTTCTTTTTTTTTTTCTTAATATCTTAAAGCCACCCAAGCATCTCGGTGAAGTGAGACCGACTTGATGATTCCACTGGCAACCTCGCCACCCATATTAGCCGTTGCGAAGTGGTACCGGACAGCGCTATCACCGACTTCGCAGCTGGGACAACATACAGTGCTGCGAAGGCTTGGTTCTTGCTAGCATCATGGTGTGCCAATCGAGCTTGTCCCTTTGCCATTGTCAAGGACCCCAAATTTTTGGAATTCTCCCGCATGCTTTACTCGGAGGTTGACATTCCCTCACCTCAGACAATATCCCAAGACATTATTGAGATGCATTCAATTGCTCGCGATAACGTTGTAGAGAAGCTGAAGAACTTTGTTGGCAAAGTTCATATTGGTATCGATGGTTGGGCGTCTGCAAATGTCCTGCCTTTCCTTGGCATTACCATAGCCATGTGTGAAAGAGGCCTGATGAAACAATTCGTACTTGAGTTTGTATGAGTGTTTGGTAGACACACGGGGCCTCTACTTGCCAAGGAACTGGCTCAAGTCCTTCGAGACTTCGGCATTGACAAGAAGGTAAGCCCTGTTTGTCGCAATTCTTTTTGCTCATAAGTCTGATTCAGATACTGAGCCTCGTTGGTGACAATGCGAGCAATAATGATACGCTGGTTGAGACTCTCACCAAAAAAAACCCTGACTTTTGTGTAGAGGGGCGTATTCGTTGCCTAGGCCACATCTTCAACCTCTGTGTCAAGGCATTGCTTCGACCATTCAGCCGCAGTCTCAAGAAGCGAAAGCCTGGAGAAGCCTCCGACACTGATGCAGAATGGCTTGACTTGATTGTTGAGGACCTCAATGAGGAAGATGATGCTGAGAATGAGATTGATGAGGATGCGGAAGCCCGTGATGAGCAGTATTTGGACTCACTCGACAATGACGAAGAAGTTGACATGCGGTCCAGTTGGCCAGAATGCACTGTGGAGCAGATGAAAGAGGCCGCCTTTTCTCTATTCAAAGTTAGTCTTTCATTTGTAACTGCGCATTGTTTCATGCCCTTTAGCTCACAAACTTGGCCAAGAAAGTCCATTGGAGCTCACAACTCCGTGATGCATTTCAAGACATGTGCAAGGAGCAACAACTCGAACGACCTCTAGTCTTGATACGTGTGGTCGCTAACCAGTGGAATACCTATGCTGAGATGATTGGTCGTGCACTTGATGTTAACATTGTGTGCGATGATATCTGTGATATGACCAAATTCAATACCAATGGGATGCGATTGCACAAATATGCACTTTCTAGAGAGAAGTGGACCATTCTAGAGCAACTTCATCCTCTCCTTGATGTACGTGTTTAAGTACTGTTGTGTTCTTCACTAATACCTCTATAACAGCTCTTCCTTATCTCTACAAATAAAATGGAACAGGAGTCTGTTCCTCTCATTCATCAAGTCATCCCTGAGATTGATGGCTTAACAAACGCACTCTCTGCAGCCCGTGATGATGAAGACCTTCATCCTGCTGTTTGCTTTGGGTCATGGCTCAGTCTTAGACATTTAAGCTCTGACTGATGACTCCATAATCTACCGCATTGCAATGGGTATGTCTTGCAATCTCTAGTGAATGTGAACTAAGACCATCAGTGTTACACCCTGGTTACAAACTTCAATATTTTTGCAAGCACAAGTGGCCTCAAAGCTGGATCGATGAAGTCATTAAACTTGTCCAGGATGAGTGGAAGCGATACTGTCCCACTGCTGTTGAAGCATCATCATCATCCCAACAACCTAAGACCAAGGTGAGGTCTTTTTGGCTTCATGCTCCAAGTAGAACTGACCATGGTTAGAATTGTTACACACACTTTATGGTTGAGGAAGAAGACTCAACAACTCCTGCTGATATCCTTGCTGAATTTCTTCATAGTCCCATTGTTAAGGACACTGGACCTTTGGTGTATTGGAACAGCATTCTTGAAAGCAGTAAAGACCCAGTTCGGACCGCATTTGCTCAAATGGCAATTGATTTCTTATCAGCACCTGGTAATGTATCTTTTTTATTGAAGAGACTTGATACTTATGCAATGCTAGCTACATCTACTACAGGAGAACGTAGTTTTTCCAGAAGTGGCCGGATGGTTAGCAAGTTTTGCCACAATCTGTCAGATAAGTCAGTTCGTGCTGCAACTGTCTATGCAGCATGGAATAAACATGGGCTCATTCCAAAGGACCAAATTATTATGAACATGAAGGAGAAAGGTCCGCGGTGGAGAGTAGAAGATAATGGACATGTACATAGTTGATTGAATGTAATTTGCTTAATTCTGGAGATATCCAAGCTGTGCCAGTAAGGTGCAGATGCAGGTACCGTGGGTACCTGTGGGTACCTGTGGGTACCTGTGCAACTCCTGGATTGTAGACCTGTACCTGCACTCCAGTGTTTTTCTTGGACCTGCAGGTGTCAGGTGCAGGTTTTAGCAGGTTTTCCCACGGATACACCTGCAGGTACCTGTGAGTTATCTGCACCTGTGGTTATCCTTATTATTGTTGTCATTGTCTTCATCATTGTCTTCATCAGCAGCACCGGCTTCTTATAATGTGAGTATGAACATATGTTTGATAGTCTTACGTTGATCATATTCTTCACCAGTACCATTGCTGGGTTGATTGACTTGGCTTTTCCTGTCTTCTTGGTGGTCTTCTCTGCCAGTGGCGTATCAGGTTCGGTGTTGTCCTCAAAGTCAGATGTAACTGTTTTCCTGGGTTTGGTGTGCATGGTGGTGTTCTTGATGGTCTTCTTTAGAGGAGGCTGTATATCCATATCATCCTCATGGTCAGATCTCTCATAATCAGTGGCAAGTGTCTTCTTCGCTTTTGTTTCTGGTGCTGTTGACATCTTCAGTGAAGAGACCCAAAAGACATGTATGTATGGTTGCTTGGGGTGGAAATAATGTGTGTTTGATCAACACTATTGCTGTCCTCATCGACCTAAGTGTTGCCTGAGTGGGGAGCTGATCATCACCATGCTGTTGAGCTTGCTTGATGCGAGCTGTTGGCAATCAGTAACAGAAGGTTAAGGGCTGGAGGCACATTGCCTTGCAGCTCAGCCAGCTGTTTCTGTAGATTGTCGACATCAACATTTTCTTTGTCTTCGTTGGCCTTCTTGGATTTTGCTTTATGTTGAGGTTTGGTGGAACCCTTTGCATCTGGTTTTGCAGCCATTGGATGTTGGAGGTAAGTTTGCGATCAATGGTTTGAGTATATGTTGATTTTTGGCAGCGTGACTGCATAAGTCATGTGCATATATTGCCAATTTGAATTGTCAAAGCAAACATCAATGTCACTGTAGCAAATGGCTCATTCTGGAGGTAAGCAATCTAAGATGGGGACATGTGGGCAACTGTGGATAGAACAGGAACACTTGTAGGTACAACCTATCTGGACAATCTCTGGGATGATGGAGGTAGTGATGATGAGGAATAGGCTTCAGTTATTTAATGTACGGATGTGTCTGTATGATATATTAGAACAAGAAAGGACTTAAACAATGTTGGTGTTCATGCAATCGCGACACACGTGTCAATGTCACATGTGATCAGGTATCTGGTGATCAGCTTGTTTATTACTTCTAACAATAACAAGCAACTTTAACAAGATGACAATCCGAGGTCTGGATGATCCAAATAGCTCAGATATGGAAGGGCCTGATGAATACACATGTGTACTAGCTTTTTTTGGTCTGCTTGAATGAATCTTGCTATGCAGACCATATGCTACAACCCTTCCATTCAATCCTCAAACTGCCTGCAAGAAGTGCTTGGAACATCGTCATGATCTATTTGATAGACACATGGAGCCCGACTATGACCATTGGGTCAACTTACCCTGCACCAGCACATTTACGGTGACACCCTTGCCTAACATCCTCTCATTCAACCAAAACCCTTTCAATTTTGAAGGTGAAATGCTGGATCACCTTCATCAGTGGCTTTTTTCTCTCCTTCGAGCTACGAATCATGTCCGTGGTAATGTTGAAGCCAACAACACATTGCATGGTGAGTTCACATTATTACTCCACTTTTTCATTGGCCACCATCATGAACTGTTGCTATGCACTGGACAGGATCGCTATACACATATGAGATATGTGCTGAGCACCATGAGGCTGGTGCTAGAGATTATGGAATCATTGGCAAGATTTGAACAGGACATTTGGGATGATGTGAATGCAGATATGCCGCATTGTACACACCCCATGGCCAAGGAGGTGGACACATTGTAGTGGTATCAATATCATTATATATTTTGCTCAAATACAGACACATCCAAATCTTTCAATGTTTATCAACCTACATAGAGTGAGAATTAGCTTAGTTACACCTAGTTGGTATTCAACCTACTCTGAATCAACCTATACCTTACATGCCAAAAATGTGTGGCGACAATGATCCTACCATAGGTTGATCAATGTAGGGTGACAAGTAACCTGAGATCGGAAATCAACCAGGCCTAGGTGGGAAATTGATTTTCAACCTGACAATAGTGTGGAATCAACCAGGGGGGGCTGCATAGTGGACCTGCCAACAGCAAAATCCTGATGGTCCAATACTGCAAGGATATGGTCCTGATACCATTACGATAACAAGCCAAGGTTTACAATAGTGTTGTCTATTATTCTTATGAGAGAACCAGGTAATTTTCTGGTATGAAAACTACAGGAGTGCCATTGTTCTGACATGAGAAGGAGTCATCTGATTATTCTCTTAACAATGGTACATTTTGGTAGATTTCTCTGACAAGAATACCAGTGCATGGATTACCTACTGTGAATTATTCTTGCAATAATAGATCAGGGCACAAGAATAAAAATGGCAGCTATTGTTCATACAGAAATTACATTAGCTGGGCCATATTATAATATAGTTACTAGGACTCCTCACATCATGCATAGGATCATTGAGCTCATAAATAAGCTGGAAGTATCCATAGGCCATCAGCAAAACATAGTTCAACTTTTCAACTTTTCAACTTTTGGCATCTGGCTGGCACTAACCATAGGTAAAGATGTGTATATTATAATAGTCTGACTACATTTATCTTTGAACTTTTTGGCCTTGGACACATAGGTTTTTAACTTATTGACTTTTCGACCTTTTTGGGACTTTTATGGGACTTTTATGGCTTGTGGGGACTGTTGAACTACATTTTACTGATGTACCTGAAACTCAAGAAACTTGGAATCTATCAGTTACAGACAAGAGCTGAATGTGTCTACAAGGAATCACCAAGCACAGCAAGCAACAGAGTCACAAAGCATAAATGCAATGGCCATTAGCTCTACAAACTGGACCAAGGGCTTGAGTGTGCTCTTGCAGCTAAAAGTTACATCCCTTAATATTACAGATGGCCCACTAGATGAGTGAGTTACAATCCTGCATAAGGGAAGCAAGCATGAGATGTAAGTTTCAGTACATTTATCACTCAAATCAATAGAGCTTCAGAACAATAGAAATATTTTCAAAAACTACTCATTTGATGGATACAAGCTGAACAGAGCCCAGGTTTGAATTGCTGACTATACAAAGAGCCTCTAGTGTTGGCATTGAATCTTGAACAGTCATGCAAACTTGAAGATGTCTACAATTGAATTGGAAGCAACCACTAAAACAACCAGGACATACAAGCTGATATAAGCCATTGCAATTTGAAAATACAACCTTTGGCACGGTCATGGATATCTTCCATGTCACAGCTGATGAACCAAATAGAACTGTGCCTTGAGCCAAAGTCCAGTAGGGTATAGTTCATGCACCATATAAAGCCTCTCCCTAGTCTCCCAAGTAGATTGCGTAAACCCACCCATCGCTCTCACCAACACCACTGTCACAGATGCAAATTTGTTGACCACTGGCAATTGATAGCATCGTGAATCCATAATTCAAGCCCGACTCGACTCCTGGCATGGCGGTCAAATTGGAGTTATCTCAGAACTGATGCCATTTTCTCAAAGGAAGGTAACGTAACGTCTCCTCAGTTCTCAGTATGTATCCCAATCTCCAGCTTGTATTATCCGACTCAAGAGCCTGAGTCTCATATGATTGAGGACTTGACCTTGACAAGTATACGACCTGAAACTTGCCTGAAAGTTGAACTTGAGAAAATAATTGAACCTTGTCCTAAAGGATGTAATCTTACGTTGCTCCGTACAAATTTCGGCACGTCGACTCCTGTGGCGCTGCTTTTGCTTCTCCCGAGTAGATAGTCTGCTCCCTCCAGGTGATACCATGTGCCACCATGCTCGAGAAATGTCTGGCGCAGATATCGGGAAGCTCTTCTCCCTTCTTCCGTTGATGGTGGAACTGACGGTGACTGATCAACGCCACGGAGCTGAATATAACTTACCTTTAGGATCTTTTTGATGCAATGGTCACTATTAGTTTGGAATGCTGGCATTTCAAGGAAATCAGCCTTTATACGCGTATATACGCAACACTTGGTCTGAGGTAAGACTGTCGTTCTCCGCTCGGAGGTCTGTTCGTCTTAGAAAAGAGCGCTGCAGGGCCATATTTATGTTACGAGAAAGGAAACGACGAGAAACGGACGAGAAACGTCTGTGGAAAGTAGCCGTACATGTACACATCGTGTGTAGCTGTATGGGATAAAGGAATCAAAATAGTGATTGAGGTTGGAACTCGGGAGGCGTTTGTGTGGCTGTACTGACTCAAATTGCGTGATTGTCAGGTTCGTCGCAGTAGAGGAGCGCTTGAGATATAGCTATGGGACCAATGAGGGAGTAGTGCCTCCGCTATATTCGGAGTACACAGCAGCAGCAATCCATATATCGTCGAATGGTAACGGCGTGCGCAGCCATCAGTTAGTTACATAATCACTGTCTTCGGTCCGGTCATCCGATGTAAGGGCGAGCTTAACTCTGTTATTTCAAGGCCAAGTTTCAAGCAGGAATATGGAGGTCGAGCAGAACCTAGCAGAACATGACTTGCTCCATGTGAGCACAGGTGGATTCAGAACAGAAACACAGAAACACGTAGCTCAGAGGACGATGACGAATGCAATCAACGCTAAGAGCCGCAAGCGCAACCAATGGCCTTGGGGATACCAGTATGGCAGTTGGTCGTGTCGGTTTGAAGGTCGCAGCGTGGTATAATACTTACGCGGGGGAGACGAAAGGCCGGGATCCCGACGGAGGCCGAGTCTCAAGGAGCTGCAAATTGGGTTAGACTCATACAGACAAGAAGCTTCAAATCAGTGGAAAAGGAACCACTTTAAAGTGGTTGGGAGCGCTCAATAGTGCCTTTTAGCGGCCTTTAGCAGCTACCCGGTTCCCTGATAAGTTCAAACGCCAGTATCACGTCGTATACTTGGCTGGGCAAATATTGCGCACCCACATGCGGGCTAATAATCATGTACATAGTATGGAGTCGGAATAGCAGCCATAGTGAGCCGTCGTGATGGCATCTCAATTAGGCCTTCTCTAATGAGTTTGGGTCAGAATTCGTTGACAGCCTTCTGTGGCGCTGCTTCGGCTTCTTCCGAGTATACCTAATGCTCCTTCGTACCAGACGTGGTAGGACTTGGTTCCCCGTGCTTTCTCAGAAAAGGTCAGGAGCTCGAGGTGAAAGACCCCCTACTAAAGGACTCAGAAGAGGTCTTATATACGGTTTAAGCTCTTATTCTTGAGATAAAACATAAGCATAATCATTTTCCTCCGGAATGCAAGGCATCCTGACGTGGTCTAACCAAACGGCCGGAATAAACTTGCGACTTCGAATGCGCATAAACAGCATCAAAAGTAAGACTCCGATAACGCACTGTCCCGCTATGGTCTAGCTTGAGGAGAAGGAGCAGATATTGAACGCTGACAGACTCAGGAAGGCTCATACTGCTGTACGAGCATTCATGTAAGTAACCGTCTTCAAACCTTCCGGCCGGTGCGGCCACGTGATCCTCCCTTCTCCCGCGGTTGGAATTGGTTGGAAAGTCCGGTGTGCGGAACGAAAATCATTCGAGATTTAGACGAAGGCAATAAAGCTGTACGACTGTTTCAGATGAAGGTCACCGAGGCTCTGATCATGACGATGAACACAGAATCGGTCATTAGTTTCCAAGATACTCACTGGCAGTCTCTTGCAGACAGACAAATCCACGATCGTATTGTGACGAACGATGTGTATTGACAAAATACTTAGTAATATGTGTATCTGGACCCTGTCATCGCTTCTGTCATGATGATGATTAAGTCTGGTAGGACACCTCATAGTTGCACTTTGAAACATCCTGATTCCTCAAGAGTGCGGGGTCTTGGAGGAAAACTAAGTTGCCACTGCGCATGCGGGATTACGCACTAAGTGCTCGGTTAATGAATAGAATGCCAAAGCGACACCTGTCCTCTCTGATCGGAAATGTTCAATTAGACAATACTAGGGGTGGTGCATAATTGTGCATAGGATACACAAGTTGGGACCGAGCATCAAGGCTGTAGCTTAATCGAGCTCTGCTATTTACCATGCATGGAAGTAGTAAACCTCAAGTGGTAAGAGAAAACGGACTTACCCTTTTGAATGGGGATAGTTCGTCACAATAGAGTTGTTATTGCAATCGAGTACTACATCATAGATCAGATCTTAGAATAATACAGCCCTTAAACATCCTATAAATTTGCGAGGAGTGTGAGCCTGAATACTCAAGTGACCCATGATTGAAGTCCCTGAACCACAAATGTTGCTCATACCCGATACCCTCCGCAACTGGCCTTGGCCACGGTCCATTAATCCCCATTATTCAGCCTGTAAAGAAGAATCTTCAACATGGTGCCGGTCATTCAAGGCATTCAACCCCATAGCGCAACAAACCTTTGATCGCTGTGATTTCAGTACGTCCCCAGCCAGTCGCTACCCAGCCGCCACTGACGAGTTAACGAATTATTACAGACCTTTTAGCATGTTTGGCCTATCCACTGCTGGACAAGAGTAAGGAATGCGAACATCCATGGAGAGTCTTACCAGTTATTCAGATGGATGCCGAGTTGGTTGCGACCTCATGAACCTCTTTTTTATCATAGACGAACACTCCGATATTGTCGACGGTAGAATCGCTGGCCAACAAGCAGATATTATCATGGATGCCCTCTGCAACCCATCCAAGATGCGCCCGCAAGGGGAGTGGGTAGGAGGTGAAGTCGCTCGACAGTTCGTGTTTTATACAGCTAGTTTGATATCTCAACTTTATTTCTAGATTCTGGCTCAATGGGATGAAGACTGCGACGCCAACCGCTCAAGTTCGCTTTATCAATGCGTTCCGAGCCTATACAGATTCAGTGGTTCAGCAAGCAATTGATAGGTCACTCGACTACATTCGGGATGTTGACAGCTACTTCGAACTTCGGAGGGAAACCATAGGAGCATGGCCTTCATTTGCGATCAATGAAATTCGAATGAATATCCCGCCACACGTTATGGATCATCCGGTGATTCAAAAGCTTACTGTGCTCTGCATCGATATGCTCATAATTGGGAATGATTTGTGTTCCTATAATGTCGAGTGAGTATCGAACACTTTGATCTGACAGCAAAATAAAATACACTGGCAGACAAGCCCGGAGCGACGATGGACACAACCTCGTGACAATTGTCAAACACCAATTCAAACTCGATTTGAATGATGCATTGCAATGGATTTCAGATTTGCACGATGATCTTGCAGCTGATTTTCTTGCCGAATGGAAAAACATTCCGACGTTTGGTGATCCTTTTGATAGGGAAATACGGACCTACCTTGACGGGCTCGGCAACTGGGTCAGAGCTAATGACAGCTGGAGTTTTGAGGTTCGGGCATTTCAAGAGATTCGTGTCTGCTAACCTGATTACAAACAGAGTGAACGATATTTTGGGACGTGTGGTCGAGAGATTGAAAAGACAAGACAGGTGCTATTACTTCCCAAACAACCAAGTGCGGGGTGTATGCTACCCTGATATCAGGGCTCGAATCTGCTGAGGACACTCCAAACATCTATAGAACAGCTATTGCATACTGTACGACTAGGAGGCAACATGAAGCGTCGAGACAAAATACAAAATACTGAAAACAAACATATTCGCCACTACCTACTGGGTAGGGGTTGGTGTAAAGCTATCAATTTCGCATTCTGCAAGTGGCTGTACACCTTGTTTCACACGAGTCGTCTCATCGTCGTATCTCCACCTCGATACAGCCATCATGCAGCCTCCCACATCGATCATCACTTGCACTTATGCCTCCTCCAGGCATAGTTTCTGATGTTTTTTGCCCCTGAGTCAATGACTCAATAAAGTAAGTCATGTAACAAAACACAACTTGAAACAAAACGTAAACCAAGGTATAACATATTGCCACAAATCCTGAGCCCAAGTCTCGATTTTCTTACCTTGTGTATCAACGATATTGATCGAGTCTTAGGCGGGCCGCCCATGTAGAAAACATCTTCGGAGGAGACATTTAGACTCCGAAGTCTGTTCTCAGGCACGATACATCACATCTGGCAAGTCAGAAAAGACTCACAAACCAGTATAATCCAATGACTTAAGTCATGAACAATGGAACGTCGAACATTCCTTGTTGCCACTCAAACAATCACATGGCATTGTCCGACCCAGCTGCAGGTATATAAGTGCTACGAATCTAGTGTTGTTTCAACAAATCAACGACCCATTTCTTGTGCTATTGTCAAGACAGGTGCCAGGTGCATCCCATTCCATTCACTCAAAGTTATCTCTCCCGAATTTTACTTGGTCCCGTATCCACTCTCATTCGAGTTCAACTCAACCTTGGACCAAAAGAAAGAAAGAAATGTTCAAAAGCAACGCCAATCACTTGACGGTTCCCATAACTCCGCAGCGTCAGAGGGCACCTCGTAAGCCATCGCTGATCTTTGACTGGCATACTCAAGCAAGTCTCACTTCCAGAACCGATGTCCCAGTGGACTGCCACCTCAGACATGTCCACACCCTCTCTTTCAACGGATACTACTCCTTCGTCGGGCTCTCCTGTCCCTCCGTATCTTATCACTCCATCCAAAACTATTTCGACCCCTTCGAAACCGAGATTTGATCCGTTCGCGGATGACAACGAATCGGCGATTTGCTATGCCTCTAGTAGGCCGTCTTTTCGAAAGCAGATTTTTTTGCTAATGATTCCCAGAAAATCCTCTTCTCTCAACCCAACAGCCTTCCTCTTCGCGCTATTGCCGATCTTCTCCCCATATCCAGAATCCTGCTCGGAGTCGTGCCCCTGAGCCTAATTCAAGTGAACTGAACCCTATGGCGAAGCCCTACACTCCTAAATCTCAACGTCCTAATTTTCCTTCTTCGTTGCCCCCGTTCGCGTTCGTCCCAGGGACAAGAAACATTCCAGAGAAGTATAATCACATCCATGTGATGACGAAGGCTGAGTTGACGGAGGATAAAAAGTGGGAGAAAGAGTTCAGACAGAGGCAGGAGGGAGTTGTTTATTATAATCGTAAGTAGGAAGGAGTATAAGAGTTTAGATATCGTTTCGTCTATTAATGTTTTTGTATACATATATAATGTAACTAACTGCACACAAGCAGCCTTTCAGTCGTTCCATTAATTAAGTCGTCTGATCTGTTCATAACTTCGTTGAACGTTCATGGGGAGAAACATATGATCGCCATAAACTACAAGCAAGTTGAAGCAACGGGGTAAGGAACTCTGAACTGGTGGCGATGAGAGCTGCAATGGCTTGAAGCTCCGGTTGAAACATGCAGCCCTTTTCTTTGTGTCCATCGATGAAATGGTCCGTTACGGGTAAGCATTGAGACCGACCAGTGTCAGGTCAATCTTATGGGGAAGATACCAAGTGGTTATAGCTACGAGTCTCTGGTCTGGCCATCGTTGCAATCTGCGCAGTTAGTCTTCACATCGAATTTCTGGCATGCCGAATGCCGCCACCATGCTTCGGGCCTGCACTTATTTTTGTCATGTAACAGCTTTGAAGTTACCCTTAAACGTGAGATGTCAGTTCGTTTGAGTTGAATAATGACTTCGCAAGAAGCCATTCTTTGCCGATCCGCGGGACCAAACCAGCGTAATCAGTACCGATTTTCGTTTCTACTCTTCTCGCAGCTCAGCGGGCAAATTCGGCCATCGCCGATGTGTGATGATCGCTGGCA
>QLOY01019499.1:0-11197 GCA_003313965.1 Megacollybia marginata | reverse complement strand
TCTTTGGATAGAAGAGAAATCAGCCTAATTCTCTTCTGCATCATTGTTTTTACACTGGCCTATAACCTGGAGACCTCGTTTCAATACCTTGGGGTGGATCCAGTCAGTACACAGGCAGTACTTGGTCGTTTTGGACTGAGCCGCTATAATGCCGTTGACAACGAAGGACGCAAGTTGGCCAGTTACAGGGATAAACTAGAAAGGTATGAGACTTTTTGGACGGCTAGGGAGTCTGAAATCTGCTGCCATAAAGCAAAATATACGGCACATGGACTTGGACGTCGGGTTACATTGCTGGCGACAGTGCCGAACATAGTCAAGACCTCGGTGGGCGTCATGGTGCAATGTGGCTAGGACGAGGCCAAGTAGGCGAGCTTCGTAGCAAAGCCCTAGGCCAAGATCGTATCAGTGACAGCTTTAGAAATTGGGGAACCAACGTTCCCCTCACCACCTTGGTCAAACACGCTCCAGGTCTGAATCCCGCTATCTCGCTCAGATCGAGTCACTCACATATCCAGGGTATACTATCCTTGACAACGTCATTATTATGAACGGCACAGTACATGTCATAACGGACGAGGCGGATTCGTTCCCTTCACTTGCCAGTATATCATCGCAGAATATCGGTCTTAATAAGTGGCGAGTTCTTTCCAGCAGACAAGCCATCCCCACAATAGGTCTTTATGGTGGAGTGTACGTTTCAACTCCCGACTTTTCTTATCTCATGATTTATTCAGTGTTCAAGGCGTAACCTGGATGTCAACCGACTACGAGCCCCGTTTGTTTCGTCCCCCGTTATGGCATAAATTCTAACATAACTTTTGCTATCAGACAATATCACGCTGCTCTCACTATGGCGGACATACAGCTCCTTGGATCCTACAATAGACTCTTCCGGAAATACAGCCCTTCCACCTCCTCGGCGCCTGATCTTTCCCAACATCCGTTTATTCACCGATCAAAATCCAGGCTTTGAAGAGCATTGGATACGGCGTCGAAGGGTTGACACCGGTTTTCACCCTTTCCTGGCAAAGGCTGCGTTTCCCTACATGACGATGATGTATTTTGAAGATTGGGAGGACTATCATCAAATGGAGGTCCCTTTTCTTTTCGAGCGCCTTGTTGTTGCCGATCGTTCATCTGCTTCACGCACTGTACAACGGCACCAGCCAGTGTTTTCTCCTGCTTTCGACATTGCGACCTCACCATACTGGTGGGAACCCATTAGAAAGACGCTCAGCGCATACTTTGATAATTGTGACAATAACTGCGACGTGGCTAATAACCAAGTGGTGACATACATTCATAGGCAAGGGTTCTCAAAGGGTCCTAAAATGGCAAGGAAGGATCATTTCGAGTTGGTCAGAGCCCTAGATGACCTGCAAAAAAGGCGGGGTTACCAAGTACACGTAGTTTCTCCTTTGGACGAGGCACCTTGGAGTAGCAGGTTGAAAGCTTTGGTAGGATCTACTGTAAGCTCTCGCCGCCTCTTCTTAGCGGAGTATAACAGAATACAGGTGGTACTTGGCGTTCACAGTGACGAGTTGTTTGACGCCATCTATTCAAAGCCCTGTTCCCAAGCTACACTTATGGAATTTTTTCCAAGTCATTCTTTCGTTCGAGACCGACAAATGGTTGCGCAATCGTTACAGCTCAATTACATTGCTTGGTGGCCAGATCGGTGAGCGACTATTTTGCATGTGTAAGTATAGCGACTGAGCTGATTCCAGGAAATTTAACTCTGACGAGTTGCCACCGGTAACTGTTCCACCAGAACAGGATGTTTCAATCAATGTCTCTGAGGTAATTTCCACCATCGAGCACATCCTATCCCATTAGAGCAGGTGTATCTAGATATGTATATTATTACAGGATAATTAGACGGTGTAGCTTTTACAGTATAATTTACTTTTGGGCACCCAAAATTTCACGTCTATTGACCTGGACGGTGGTTGCGGGCAGTAACTCCCGTGCTATTGTCCTGGCGTTTACGACGTGTCGCTGCATCTCGACCACCACTCTAGAAAGATTTTGACTAAACTTGGCAGAAGCCGGTATGACATCCAATTTCCTTCCTCCATGCATCTCCAAAACGTGCTGCTCAAGCTGCTTCAGTTTTTTTTTAGCTTGTAAGACTTCTGCAGGGTGGGCGTCTTCTGCAAGCAGATCGGCTTTGTTCGCGATTACCATCTGTGCTTTGGCACTGAACCCAGGCTGGTATTGCTCCAGCTCTTCCCTCAAAACTCGCAAATCTTCCCAGGGTTCTATTCCTGAGAGATCCACTACATAAACCAGCGCCAGAGAGCGATCCATGGCACGCAGGAATGAATGCCCCAATCCAATGTCCTTGGATGAACCAGAAATAAGCCCCGGATTGTCCGCAACCGTGAATCGGAATGTCTCGGCAATGTCAAAGGAGTGGCCCGAGGCGATTTCAGAGCCATGCCTCTGGTTCCGAGTGGGAGAAAAAGCATAATCTCCTCTTTGCATTTTATATTGTTCTTGTTGAGTCTCTATCAGAGTCTCGTCGTGCACCATACCAGGAGACAATCCTCCCTCAAATGTTCCATCCTGAGCAACTCTAACCACCCCTACCACGGGATTCAAGGTTGTGAATGCGTAGCCAGCAACTTCCGTTCTGACCCTGCCACCTGTAAGAGCCCGAAGGAGAGTGCTTTTGCCAGCATTAGGCAGTCCTACGAGAGCGATGTCTGCCAAGAGTTTAAGTTCAAGAGCAAGTGTTATCCGCTCCCCTTCATGACCACAAGTTGCATATTTAGGAGAGCGATTATCCAAGCTATGGAAATACGGGTTTCCCAAACCACCTGCACCGCCTGCAGCTATCAAGTGACCGATGAAGTTTCGACGACGAAGACCAAGCGGCGCGTCAGCAGACTCGGTGTCTGATATCTCCTTGTCAAGGTCCAGTTGGAGGGGATTGTATATTTCCCGCCTGCGCCAAGCCATGCGCCTGTCCCTCTCTTGCTTCAGAAAGGTATATTCCGCTTCTTTGAAGACATCCCGCTTTTCATTGTCGTCTGAGTAGCGAGGATAGTGTACCCATCGCCGCTCTCGCATTTTGGCCTTGACTTCATCTGCCGGAAGACCGGCAAGGGCATCCTGCTCGTCTTCCCATTCGTCTCTTTCTCTGCGAGGATCATTTCGAGACAGCTGGCGCACAACAGTTCCAAGAGGGACCTTGACGATCAATGGAGAGCCATTCTTTCCATGTTGCCAGGTTCCCTGACCATGACCGCCTGGTTCGCCTCGAATAGAACGGGGAACGGAAGACAAGGACGACAGTTCAGGTGTTGGAAGAAAGAAAACGTCTCCACCGCGACCGCCGTTGCCGCCAGATGGTGGACCAAATGGCTTGTACTTTTCTCTGTTGAACGCGACGCAGCCATTGCCACCTTTACCTGCAGCAGGGTAAGTATCTGCTCAATTAACGGCAAGCGTACCTCCTCGAACATTAACAATGAGAAAGTCAACAAAGTGATGGCCCTAGTCGCACTTGAGACGCGTCGTTGAAGCAAAATTCAGCTTACTTTCTGCCGTCGCTTCCATTCTGTCTTTCGTTGTCTTAAGTATGCTTCATCTTGCACAGTGGACAGTTGGCGCAGACTACCTCGCGCAGCGATCAAGGTCAGTCTCATGCAAGAGTTGATTATGTAATC
This sequence comes from Megacollybia marginata, assembly GCA_003313965.1. NCBI lineage: Eukaryota > Fungi > Basidiomycota > Agaricomycetes > Agaricales > Porotheleaceae > Megacollybia > Megacollybia marginata. The sequence continues at coordinate 7,520 of QLOY01019499.1, read as the reverse complement.
TATGCAAAATTATTACTCCCGCTGTACTAGTGCCAACAAACCCAGACCGCCGAGAATTACATATTTGAGCTGAGGAAAGTCGTTCTGTGGAATGTCAGCGACAAGGAAATGAAGATGAAGATCTGACCATGGCAATTGTTACATATCCAACATATGGCAAGAACCTGAAGACACGTATCAGATGGAAGAGAGGCCAGACTCCAGCGTACCCTCGAACTTTGCCCACAATGTGTTTTCTTTCTAGCCAGTCGAGGCCTTGATATAGTTCAATGTCGTCGATGTGGTTGTTGTCTCCCTTTGTCAATAGAAGCTGCTCGCCAGGTAGACACTTGGTTTTGCTGGATGCCGACTGAGTGACATTGCAATGACAAAAGGATCGCGGTACCCTATTTTGACTGCTTTTAATCCAACATCATGGGTCTCCAGCACACGATGGACAATAGGAATATCCGCGCCAGGGACTTTGTAAACAGTAATATCACCAGTCTTGTACCGCTCGCTTGCAGGATTGGTCAGGAAAAGCAAATCTCCGCGGTAGAACGCAGGTTCCATCGAGCCACTTGATCATTTTGAGCATATTGCTTCAAGATTATAGCAGAACTTTACCTCAAAACAACGACAATGGGAGACTCAGAGTTGGTTAGCAGACCGAGTCCTTTGTAGATCATAAGTCCCGACGCAACGACGGAGGCAAAGTTGAGCATTTGAAGTAGGACCTGAAGCAATCAAATACGAAGCATTGAATAAGATGAACAGCCCTACATGGCGGAAACCAAGCCTTCGAAAGGCCTTGAGTTCTTCAGTGAACATGGTGGTCAAGGAACACGTGTTATGTTTGCATCTCGCGATATCATTCGAGTAAACGAGCTCCAGGCCACGATCTCTCTTCCTTCTGGTTCTACTCTCAAGTCCCAGCCGGTCTTGCTCACGGTCGCAATCACTTACGATGTCAAAGCCACTGCTAACACAGACGATCTGGACAAGTCCATAAGCTATTCTACCGTATCGTCCTTCATACGCGATTCCATATCTTCCCAATCATTCAACTCGTTGGAGCATCTCTCCCAACACATATATGCCCTCTTGTTCTCTAAATTTTCCCTGGACGAAATTTCGTTGACAGTCATACAACCCAAAGCGCTTCATTGTCAACGCGTGGCTATACAATCCACGATGATCAAAGACAAGCTGGGCAAAGTAAATTATTCTTGTCATCACCTTCTTTGCAACACCATAATCGGTGTCAATCCCCGTGAACGCGTGGAAAAACAACCCGTTGAAATCAATGTTTCCATCGAGAAAGAGACGGGTGACTGGCCCAATTCGTTGGACTTGCGGCTTCTGACAGGCCATTTGTACGAGGTAAGTGGTCAGTCCCTCATGATGTCGGCTAATGGTACAGGAAATATCAAATTCATCTTTTCTGACTTTGGAAGCTTTAACCTCGTTTGTCGCCAAGCATACACTACAGCAGATAGTTCAGTGCTGGCCCGACTACCAATGTCTTCCCATCGTCAAAGTCAAGGCAGCAAAACCTTGTGCTCTTGTGTTTGCCGCTTCCGCAGAAGTGGAGATCTGTCGCAGCTACAACGATTATCCAGAACATTTCCGGGCAAGAACCAACCCTGTGTGTATGTTTCTTCTCGCATTAGATCCTTACGCATTTGTTATCCAGGCTCCCATAGTCGTTATCGCTTTGGGATCAAATGTGGGCGATAGCTTTTGCAATATTGAGTTTGCTTTGCGTTTGCTCGAAGCTCCACGGGATCTCTTGAGTCCTGAAGATTGTGATGCCACTGTCCCGCTGAATGACATGTTTGTCACAATTGTGGACACAAGTTTCATGTATCAAAGTGCTCCAATGTATGTCACCGACCAGCCTATGTTCATCAATTGCGCATGCCTGGTAAGCCGATGCGGTCTGTTCCTCTTTTTTCGCTTGATTATTAAAGATCGAAACCAATATCCCACCACTCACACTACTCCGACTTGTCAAAAAGATCGAGTCTCATGTTGGGCGGATTCCTTCGATCCCCAATGGGCCTCGCAGCATCGATTTGGATATCATATTATACGGTGATACAATAATGGATACGCGTACTTCCCCGGACGAGTTGGAAGGTCATCTAGTCATCCCACACCCCCTGATGTCGGAACGAGAATTTGTTTTGCAACCATTGCACGAGTGAGTTGACAGGTTTTGGGATGTGGCAAATCTCATGCTTCAAAGCATGATCCCACACTATGTGCATCCAAAATTGCATAAAACCATTGGGACGCTTCTTCATGAGCTTCGAGTGTTTGCCAGTGATGCGCCGCTCGAGAGAGTGGTCCCCTTTCCGTGTTATCCTGCCTTGGAAAGTGAGTGCCCCTCGACGCTTACGCATTGGACACTTGCATCCGGCTCATCGCTCAAGGCGAAAACGTTTATAATGGCGACTCTGAACGCGACCCCAGACTCGTTTTCTGACGGATCTTTGCACAACACGATCCCAAGTGCTCTGGAATACGGGCGGCGTTCTGTCAAAGCAGGGACAAGCATTGTGGACATTGGAGGGTATTCCACGCGGCCTGGGGCATCTTTGGTCACCGTTGAAGAGGAAATGGAAAGAGTGATTCCGATTATCCGGTCGTTACGGCAAGACGAAGAGCTGAAGAGCATACCGTTCAGCATAGACACATTCCGTCCTGAGGTTGCCAAAGCAGCTGTTCTGGCTGGAGCAAATTGTATCAACGACGTTTACAGTTTTACCGGTCCCGACTCGTTCCCGTTGAAGGATGAACATGAGGAGAACCTGAAGGCAATGAAAAAAGTAGCGAAGGAACTGGCTGTGCCGGTGGTATTGATGCACTCGAGAGGGGATGCGGGGCAGAACAAAGAATACGAGGAGTACAGCTACGCTGCGGACGGCAAATACGTTGAAGGTGTTCGCGTTGAGCTGGGACGCAAGATGGAGAAGATCGTGAAGGGTAAAGGAGGCATTCGACGTTGGTTTGTCGTGGTCGATCCCGGTATAGGATTCAGCAAGCCGACGGAGGGCAATCTGGAACTACTGAGGAATGCGGCTGCTATTACTGCAGATAAAGATATTGGGAGAGGTTTGTGAGCAGTCATGGGATGAACGTCTAACATGTTCCAAGGAAACGACATAATTCGTAATCCGCTCGCTGGCTGTCCTCTACTTATAGGGGCTTCAAGAAAAGCATTTCTGGGTAACATCATTGGGAAAAGTGCTCTACCGAATGAGCGTGGATGGGCAACGGCGGCTGCTGTCGCGTGCGCGGTGCAACAGAAGACGGCGATGCTGAGGGTGCACGATGTTGAGGAAATGAGTGACGTTGTAGCAGTAGCGGAAGCGTTGTGGCATACTATATAGTTTCGGCAAGTTCCGACAGGGTTAATACATACACAACTGTCAACAAACACAACTCTTACCGAAACAATATGGGAAAAGGTGAAGGTGCAGGACATTGGACGGGTGGAGGCTAATTTGTGTGCAGTCCACGGATCGCTCGCCCGTGCTGGCAAAGTAAAATCTCAAACACCAAAAGTCGAGGCCCAGGAAAAGAAAAAGACTCCCAAAGGGCGAGCTAAGAAGCGGTTGCTGTACAATCGTCGGTATGCAAGGCTACTCGGTAGCATTGATATGGGCAACTCATTCATTCATAGATTCGTCAATGTTACAACACTGCCTGGAGGCAAACGACGGATGTGAGTCCTGTTTCTCAATCCTCGCAGTCTGCGTGCTGTGATGAAACCCGAAATTCAAGCATAGTTCACCCTGAACTCGCAGTGTTGACAAACATTCATCTTGTGTCTTTCGCTCCTATCTGATGCACTTGCAACTGTCATGCCTTCGTCTCAAACCATGCTGACCGATTCCACAGGAACCAGAACCCGGAAAAGTAACACGTACATGTTGATTAGATATAAATATGCATCAATCCTAGTCTTGTGTACACTCGATGTCCATAGCAAATGCTCTCCAGGTTTTAGCCAACTATCGGGTCCGCAATACAAGGGCTGCCCAGGACTCCTTCAACAAAGGACTCCTCGTCCTTCATTCAAATCCACGGCTCGCCGACGACGGTAACACTGTCCATTTCCATACAGTGGCCCTCATACAACTACAGAGTGGCCTTTTCTGGAGCAGCTCACCCTCGCTGCTATCGATGTAGGCCGTGTAGACATCGCAGATGTGCGCTACCAACCCCCATCGTCCAGTTTTTGAACCAATTACACAGGAATGTTTGAACAGACTCGCTGCCAAGTTTCCCGGCTCGCCTCGAGTCGAGGTCCTTACGGGCATCCGTACTACCTTTTCGTTCCGACTTTTGCGCAAATTGACTGTCCGCCAGGAATGGAGGCGACCGAAACTCTGAACATTGTTCTCAAGTATTATGATGACCTACTCGACGCAGACTCTGCCAATGCAGTCAGTGATCTTCTGTTCCCAAACCCCTCCTGACATCGACAGGCTGCCTGGAAACGCCGGATATCAGTCTTGAAACGAATGGGCAAACTAGAAAAGGCTATTGAAGAGTTGTCCCAGTTTGTAGACACCTTTTACACAGACCTCGACGCCTGGTTGGAGCTTGCAGAAACATATGCGTCTTGCAACCAGTAAGCTGTTTCAATCCTCTCTCGTCTTGACTCGACTTGTCTTCAGATATACGCTCGCACTCCAGACGCTGTCCCATGTCCTCATCCTCGCCCCTCAGAATCCCTTTTACGTCCTGCAATTTGCAGAGACTGCTTTTACCGCTAATGACATCCAATTGGCTATAAAAATGTTCCTTTTGGCGGTCGAGATGGCCGAGACAGAAACCATACCAGACAAGCCATCTGAAGGTATTGCAGTCCGTGCATGGTGGGGTGTCAAGCTGGTAACCACAGTCTCATTGCTTTTCCATCTCTTTGATTCTTTGCAGTGCTCTCGACGGTTGATCCGTGCTCCTTCATCGTCGTCCGCATCCAACACTCCTGCGCCCAAAAACCTCAACCTTATCGACCGTCTGGCCACAGAGAAGGTTCTGACTACATATTCTTCGAGAAAGGAGCTGCTGAAGGATCCTGCTGGCAAAGAATCCGTGTTTACTTGGATGACTCCGGCATAAATATAGTTTGTTAGTTGGCCTATTATGTAAGCCATGACGAGTCTCATTCGTCGATTCTCTCTTCTTGCAGCTAAATCTTCTACGCTGCCCGGCAGCACTGTCGCTCAGTTTCTTGTTTCTGTAAAGCAGGCGTACTTGCGTGATGTTCGTGAAGGAAACGGTGGCAAGTGGACCGTTGCAATGGGCAATGAGGCGGGAGGTAACTCTGCAAGCCTCGCAAATCCAACAAACCTAACCATGTTCAGACCTTGATTCATTGGCTTCCTGCATATCGTACTCGTGGCTACAGTCCGAAATAAATCGACAGCCTACAGTTCCTCTTGTAAGGATTGATAGAGAAGATCTTGGTCTTCGCGCAGAAAATATTCATGCTCTCTCTTTGGCTGGCATCGACAATCCTCTCGAGCAGTTGCTCTTGCTCACAGACATCAAAGACCTTGTTCCTTTTCCTTCACACAACTTTGCTCTCCTAGACCATAACCGTCTCGCACCATCCTATTCGGACACGTCTTCATCCCGAGTAGTCGCTGTCATTGACCATCACGACGATGAACACTTGTACGACGATGCAAATCCCAGGATTGTCGTCGCTGCGGGTAGTTGCTCGTCGCATGTAGCCCTGCTTTGTCCCCCGGAATTACCCGCAGAGCTTGCCACATTCCTTCTATGTGCCATTGTGATCGATACGGCTGCACTCAAACCAGGAGGCAAGGCTCTCGCAGTTGATCACGATGCTGTTGCATTCCTCATGCCTCGATCGACCTTTAAAGATTCTACCAAACTCAGAGCTCCTACCTGGTTACATGACATCCCCGCCCTCAAAAATCTCGACAAGGTCCTCTCGCAGAAGAAAACGGATTTATCCCATCTCACTCCTCGGGACCTTCTTCGTAGAGACTACAAAGAGTACACATTTCGCACCCCTCACTTACACCCTTCAAAACCTACTATCAAGGCAGGCCTTTCCACTGTTCCATCTCCTCTAAAAGCGTGGGCATGCGACAGAAAGCTGCAGATCGACGGATACCAATGGATGAAAGACAGGCACTTGTCCATCCTCGGTGTCCTGACCACTTTCCGCCATTCTGTCAAGAAGAATGGCAAAGGAAAACACCGTCGAGAAATGGCCTGGATCATCCGGACTGATACAACTATTGGTTGTGAGTGTTCGCCAGATGACTTGAACTTTGATCAGCTCGCTGCAAAACTGTGCGAGGGGCTTGAAGCAAGCAAAGAAATTGCATTACGGCCTCACAAAAGTTTCGAAAAAAAACTCGGAGAGATACCATCTAATCTGAAAATCAAACTTTACAAACAGCAAAATGCTGGTGCTACCAGGAAGACCATCGCGCCTTTGCTCAAAAACATCGTGGAAGCGTAGAAATTTCCTTTTTATTATACAATACGTTAACAATTAAATTACCCATGCTCAGCCACGTATCTAATCAATAATATTAAATAAGTTGGGAGGTCTTCAGGTTCTCCCTTAACACGCCGTCACGGACTAGATCAGTGGTCAGTTTTGCTGGCTAGTCCAAACCTAACTTACCAGCTTCCAAGGTCTTTGCCGTCGCTTTCGTATCCTACCAAAGCTTGTGAGCATCTTGCCGCTAGTGGACTTTTTACAAAACGCACAGTGACTGTTGTGGGAAATATGTAAAAGGACCGAGGTTCAGGGGAATGGACCTTTAGTGTCTCCTTAAATTTCTCTCGCAAATCTTGAGCAAAAGGTCAAACATGACAACCATACAAGAACGCGATGGAATTCACATTTTACCACAGGCATCACTTCATTCGGACGGTCACCATAGCTGATCAGATATTTCTTGACCTGCACACCGCGCTTGAGTTTTCGCTTCAGTAGATCGCACTAGAGGTAAGGGTGCCAGGTAAAACATGGGCAATTTAAGAAAGGCCACTCACTTTATTCATGAAAAGAATCAACTGAGTCTTGGCCAACAGTTTCGAGGAGCAAATTGATCGCCAAAGAATGATAGAATCTTCAAGTCGATTGACGCGTGGATCTTCATCTAGCCGTTCATCGAAACAGGATACTGGACAAAGGAAAATGATAACATTAGTATGTTCAAAGTATGGTAGCCAAGCAGCTCGCTATGCACCGTCAATGTTTGGCGACACAGCACGGGGAAACATACCGCGGTACGACAGCCACCGACATCATACAGCCTCCATTCCCAACCTCCATCACTCCCTGTGATCTCATTAGTTCAAATATACAGAAAATAAATAGCAACTACGTGGACCGTCCCAAGGACCCGATGAAATCCTTACTCGGTATTCTTGAATCCCTAGTAACATGAGCATGGAAACAATCAAGTGTACGAACAACCAACCAACAGTTTTAAGACGTGCACGAACGACATCGTCGTCAGAAGGCTCAT
>QLOY01019471.1:0-18592 GCA_003313965.1 Megacollybia marginata | reverse complement strand
CGTTCGCTCGAGAGTTGGACTGACTGCCCGGCATTCCAGGAACACATTGCCGATTTCCGATCCTCAGCCGAGTTCAAAAAGGTTGCATCGGAGGCCCAACCTTTTTTCAAGAGCATTCAAGATTACGTGTTTGGTCGTCCCACCACTTTGGAGAACATCTGGAACGTACGCAGTGTACGCTCGGTGAATGTGCAAATAATCAAACCTTTTGCAGATCTATGACTTCATGAGCTCGCAACTAACTCACAACCAGACTTATGCTTACCGCCTGCCACCAACACTTGAGGAGCAAGCCCGTGCATTGGCAAATTGGCACGAGAGTGGAGTGTTCTCGGATAGCGGCAATACTGGCATTGGCAACAGTACGTATTCCCTCTAGTTTGAAACAGCCTCACATTCGAATCAGTTGCTGGACGCACGCTCCTTCACACCATTCTCTCGGCCCTAGAGCGTATTGCATTCAACGATGATCCGCTTCAGCTCCTCTTGGTTGAGACGACATACCAGCCCTTTATCTCGCTTTTCCATCAGTTTGAGACTGTCAAGGAACATCCTGAACTGGCAGCTATTCGTGAGTGACATTCCGTTTTGATAATTGCAATTCAATACCCCCAAGCAAACTATGCATCTGTTCTCACCATCGAACTCCGTCGTGGCTCTGCTCCAGATCTCCGTGACTTCCTTCGATTCAGATTCAAGAACGGTACTGGCGGTAACCTTAATACCATTCACGTTTACGGTCATCACGCCGATATTCCTTTGACCGAGTTCATCTACCGCGCCGAGGTAACTTTGAATTGTTTCTCAATCCATTTCACCTGAGAATTCTAATCAAGGGATCTGCCATCAGTAGCAACAAACAGTGGTCTGACATCTGCAATTCCAATTCTGTCATTATGCCTGCCGTTCCGAATGCTGCTCTCGGATTTTTGGATAGAGTAGCCGACAAAAACGGCCATCAAACAGCTTTTAGCGCTGCTTTTGCTTTCGTCTTGATTGCTTCCTTGTTCGTACTTGGCAAGATGGTCAAGGCATCGCGCACGAAGACGCGCAGAGTCAGATTAGATGGTACAGAGGTAAGCCAGTTTCATGTCAACCGAGGTTATGGTACAATATTCTCGGCCTTGTGAACAATGTATACCATTGTCGCAGACTCTTTTTACTTATATTTATCGAGCCCCGACTTAACGCACTTTCAGTACCTGTCGGTCCCGACTACAGAGATCATCGTGGAAAAAACGCGGCTAGTCTAGGTTGTTGGCTTGGCATAATCGAACGAGACATTCTTCTATGGCATATATCTTCTTAGTTGTTTTAGCTTGATCCAATAAAAAAACCCTACATACAAAGAAGTGGAAACAGACAACAAAAACGATGAATACGTATAGGATGCACTGCGTAGTATGATGCGTAGATGAGAGCAAGGAATAGAAACAAAGAAATGAGCAGGGAGAGCTACCGTATCAACCTTCCATAATCTAACGCACTTTCACCCCTCTCGCCTTCGCCTTCTCGCTTGGGGAATGCGTTCCAAAATCTGAGCGTTTCATCTCCAGCACCGGTTACTATTGTTTCCCCGTCTGGACTCATGGCGAGGTACAGTACTCGATTCGTGTGGCCAGTCAAAGAAGCAACCATATCGAGGGTTGGATATTTCCAGATACAGATCTGGTTTTGAGCGGTGGTTGAGGAGAATCCATGTGTTGAGACAAGCTCGTGCGATGTTAATGACCAAATTAGATTACAAACCTATAGTACTCAGTGAAGAAACCCAGCGGAGAACAGAAATGACTTGCCTGACTTCCCGTGTCAAGCTCGTTGAGCATCGTCCCATTGATAGTGTTCCAAAACCGTATGTGCTTGTCTTGGGTGCCACCCCCCGTAGCCAAAACTCCACTAAGATGCGGATCCCAAGCGAGAGCCTTGACGGCAGCCGTATGTTCATGGAATTTCCACAGAGGCACGTCTCCCGGTGAACTTGCGTCTTCCAAGGTGGTAACAGTAGGTCGTGAACCAGCCGCACGTTTTGAGCCGCGAAGGTCCCATATACAAACCTTGTTGTCATTTCCCCCACTGGCAAGGTTGGCAGTACCACCACTGTCACCGCTCCACTTGAGGCCACAGACCTCTTGTCGATGGCCGGTACAACGCTTGAATGGGCGTACGGTCTGCTCACGGACGTCACGATGATGGACCATCCGATCTCTCGAGCCCGAGGACAAGACGCTGCCGTTCCAGGCGAGCGCGCCGATGCGCTGGGCATGAGCCTGTGGATATGTACGCAAGAGTTGGAGAGTTGATGCATCATAGACATGCAGTCGACCGTTCACTGTTCCAACAGCTAGTGTCGAACCTTTTTGGACCCAAGAAACAGACGATATTAAATCACTGTCCTCTTGGAGATCGCAGAGCTTTGAAACCATGGCATTATGAGCTGTCCAGAGATAGACACAAGTGCCGAGACCGACACCGAGAACATTTGTGCTGGACCAGTCTACAAGGTTGAGATAAAAGTCTTCTGCGAGTTCTGGTGCATCAAGGACACGATATGGAGTTTTGCACACGCTGCGAAGTTGGCGACGCGGAGATTCTAGCAGATGCCGGCTTTCTGCGCGTACCGGGCTCATGGAGTAGGCTTCGTCTGTCGGAGTGTCTAGACGGCGGCGTGTGGGAGTTGTTGGTGTAGATTGAGTAGGAGAGTTGTATGCAAATAGACGACGACGTGTTGGTGTTGTTGGTGGTTGTGCAGCTGAAGTTGAGGCGACTGGTTGTCTTACCGGTGAAGATGGTCTGTGCGGCGATGGGGGCGTCACTTCAGTGTGCAGAATTGAAGTGAACAGGGCGTTTGCTTGCTCTGGATAATAAGAATGGTTTTTTGATACACTTGTTACTCACCCTTGAGCGCGTCGGACTCTGACGGTATTATGCGAGACTTCTTTGGAGTTGTTGGCTGGTCCATGAGATTGTAAGAGGTCCTCATGTCTCCACCGTCTCTGTTTGGGACAAATCTGTCCGCATAGATTCCTCTCAGTTCTACGGGCGAATCTGGGCCTTTACTGCTGTCGCTCGAACCGGGTCTTGAATCGAGCGACGGTGTTGTATTCGCCGACGCAACACCAAAAATCGGGTTGACTGTACGCTGCCTGTTTCTTCTGTGTTCATCGTCACTGTCGTTGTGCGATGCCCGCAGTCGTTTTCCAAACGGTGAGTTCTTCATCTGGTGGCTGACGATACGCGTCGATGTGGTCTTGTTTGTGTCATACAAACAGGTCTCGTGATCTTGTGGATTAAAAATCCAAAATTAGTCTATAGTAGTCTGAGTACTACATATGTATAGGTTTTGAGTATGCTGCCATAGCTGCTTCCTTGAAGGCCTCACTCAGTGTAGGCTGAATAAAGTTAACAGCGGGCTGCGATCTGATCAGAATGACTTACATGGGCATGAGTGGTCCGGCCAATGTCCTCGGCGCTAGCACCATACTCTATCGCTAACACCCCTTCGGCAATCATTTCTCCAGCATTAGGACCTGCTGCTAATCAGCCTTCTGTTTTACAAGAACCCAGTGGAACACGTTACCGATAATGTGAACTCCCAAAATCCGATCCGTTTCCTTCTCGGTGATGATTTTCACGAATCCGTCAGAGTCAAGGTTTGTCTTGGCTCGTGAGTTCGCGACAAAGTTGAACTTTCCGACGTTGTACTGCGTGCCAGATGCCTTCAGTTCTTGCTCTGTCTTGCCGACCCATGCAACTTCTGGATGAGTGTACACAACTGAAGGGATGGCACTGTAATTGACGTGACCGTGGCCACTTTTGAGGAATTCGACAGCCGCAATGCCTAACAAACACTAAGCAAGCTCACGCACAACAGTATGTGCCGTACCTTCTTCTTCAGCCTTGTGAGCCAGCATCGGCCCGAAAGTCACATCGCCAATACATTTGATATTTTTCACCGACGTATTGAATTGGTCGTCAATCACAATACGACCTTTATTGTCTACTTCGACACCAGCAGCCTCGAGATTCAGACCATCGACATATGGCCGGCGACCAACGGAAACTAGGACAACATCCGCTTCAAGCTGGGGATCACTGTTAACAAATGCGAAGAGGAGGGATGTACAGACACACAGTTTCCTGCTTGCCATCTTTGGCCGACTCCATCTTGACCGACAGTTTGCCGTTGTCCTTGTCCGCGGAAAGCACCTTGGTGTTGAGCTTGAACTTGAGACCCTGCTTGCTGAGGAGTCGCTGAAACTGTTTGCTATAACATAAGGTGAGAAAAAGGGGGTGAAAACAATTGCGGTGGAACATACGCAATCTCCTCATCGATGCCAGCGCCACCAATTCCAGCCAAAAACTCGACCACTGTGACGTCGGCACCTAGACGACTCCATACGCTGCCCATTTCCAAACCAATGATTCCACCACCAATGACGACCATCTTCTCAGGAACTTGCTGTAGTGATAGAGCTCCTGTAGAGCTGACAATTTGCTGCTCGTCAATCTGGATGGCTCCTCCAGGGAACGGGGCTACTTCAGACCCTGTGGCAATGACTACATTTTTTGCGTCAACGGTTTGCTCCCCTCCGTCAAGGAGCTGCACAGAAATTTGGGTAGGTGACACAAATGAAGCGGTTCCTTTGATGTATTCCACCTTGTTTTGTCGGAAGAGATGCTCGACGCCTTTTGTCAAATTAGTTACAGCAGTGTCCTTGGCTTGAAGCATGACGGGGAGATTCAAGCTGACACCAGAAACTGGATACAAACCTTAGGCGGATAATTGAATAATGAAGAGGTATCACCGTCAATTCCACGTCGTTTGACGTCGTGCTGAGTTTGGTGATAGATATGCGAGTTGTTCAGCATAGCTTTGGAGGGAATGCAGCCGACATTAAGACATGTTCCACCTAGAGAGCCTCTTTTCTCAATGCACGCTGTCTATGGCTGGGGTTGGGACTAAGGCTGCACGTTATTAGTCACTCACTCTGAATCCAAGCTGGGCGGCCTTGATTGCAGCCACATAGCCTCCAGGACCTGTACAAAGGGTTCATGGCTACTGAAGAAGAAGAACTTGTGATTTACCTCCACCAATAACAACAACATCATATGGCTCAGACGCGGAGGCGTATCCACGATAAGCCAGACGAGTTAACCGGGGAGCATTCTATGATATGCAGCATTAAGTACAGACCAATGAGCGGCAGGAAGAACAAACCCTTCCCGTTAATCTATGCAACATGGTTAAAATTTGTGAGGTGGTAAAGAATTACCGAGCTCCGATCCGACGCGTTCTAAAAATAATGACCATCCCGATTACCGTCGTCACTGGATTCCTCGGTGCTGGCAAGACTACGCTGGTTCTTTCTTTATTGCCCCAGCTTGCAAAAGACTACAAGGTCCTTCTGAGGCCCTGCATTGCACTGGCTGATTACTGACTGCTCCAGGTTGTTCTACTGAAGAACGAGTTCGGAGATATTCAAGTCGACAGCAAACTTGCAGAGCACTCAAGTCTGACTGCAGTCAGCGAGATTCTGAATGGTTGCATGTAAGCTTGCGGCTCGTCGTGGCAGTCGAAATTCTGACCGGTAAAGGTGCTGTGTTCTCGTCGGACAGATGCACGACGCCTGTTTAGATATACGTGGTAAGCCTGTCGATCCAGATGAACAACCGTAGACGGCTTCAGACAAGTATTGTCCGGATCGTATCATTATTGAATGCTCGTAAGTTTCTCGACCGATTCCCAACTATCAGGCTCATTCAATAGAGGGTCTGCCTTTCCAGCCACCCTTGCGATCCAGCTTCGTGAACTAGAAAAACAGACACATGGAGGCTTCAAGCTGGACGCCATCGTTACTGTCATCGACGCAGAAAACTTTACTGGATACGAAGACAGGTCTCCGACTGCGAAATTGCAGGCAAGCTACACCGACATCATTGTCATCGTAAGGACCTTCTTGTTTAACTCTCATGCCGCTCAGAATGTTCAGAACAAGTGGGAGCACGTCTCTGAACGGCAACTAGACATAGTTCTCGATCATCTCCATACTCTGAACGACCTTACGCCGAAAATCCGATGCAGAGGGCGCAACGGTGTGGATCCAAATCTCATATTTGGGCTGCAATCAAAGCGAGCGCTGGACGAATCCCTGCAAAATCCTACTCACAATGATGAAGTTGAAACGATGACGATCTATAGAGGCATTGAAACCATTCGGTACATAGAGAGGGATGTTTTAGAGACGGCATTACAAAAGGTCTCCAAGGAGTCTGTTTGGAGGATCAAAGGGTTTGTGCAGCTCCAGGATGGACTTCACATTCTCAACTGGGCCTTTGGGAGATATGATACGACTTTACTGCAAGGAGAAGGAGACTTTGTTGTCAAATTGACTGCCATGGGTGAAAGAGGTGAACTCAAGAGAGGTCTCAATGCACTCATTAGCGAGCTGGATGCATAAATAGAACAAGACATTGCATGTGATTATTGATTTCAGCCTCGATGTTTTCGTACGTCCTGTCGACGGGTCAGTAGCACGGTCGGCTCCGTGTTTTGACTGAAAGAATTTCTGCAGCAAGCTCGTACTTCCACTTGCCTGTCGACGAGGAGGAAGACAAGGACATCCAGTCATATGAAAAGAAACTTCTCACTTGGCCCTCAGCTCCTGAATATCCCTCAGAATCTGAAAGAAAGTCTACTCTGGATCAAGTCCTCTCTCAGAACGATCTGTATGCAGTCTTGGGCCTCGTGAGATCCTCCCATCTCGACAAGATGGCCCTCCGTCGAGCTTATCTCTCGCGTAGCCGCACCTGCCATCCAGAGCAAGTAATCCCTTCTTTCTTTACGTGTTCTACTCATTCTGTGCTCTAGCAAGTTCTCCTCCAACAAGGCAGATGCTACTCTAGCCTTTCAAAAGATAGCCGTGGCGTACAAAGTGCTCAGCGATCCCTCTTCAAAGAGACGCTATGATGCACATTCTCATTCAAAGACATACGACGTCTTTGCCTCACAGCCATCTGTACACGCAGACGAAACATTCCGAAGTGTCGTCATAGCTGTGTTCAATGATTTTCTGGATGGAGATCTCGAGATGATACGGACCTTTCTGAGTAAGTGTCTGTCTCCTGCCGCTTGTTCTCTCAATATCCTTAGAGGCCGTCAATGAAATGAACCCATCCCTAAGTTTAGGGGATGAAGCGATCAATTCTGTGCTGATCAGTCTTGAATCTGTACGAGAACGCGCTCTCAGTATGTATCTCTCATCAATGCACAAATCCTTAAATTGTTGTGTAGCCTGTCGGGCATGCATCTATGCGCTTCACGGGGAACTTACTCGTATCATCGAAGTGCAACACGCTCTTCGCCAGCTGTCATACTTTGACCTTTTCGGACGGTCCAGACTGACTATTCAACTGACGCGCATTGCTATAATGCTGCCGATAGCTCTAGATCGGGCCGCTGGAGGGACAACACTGCTTCCTCGACATCTGACACTGGTCATACATACAGTGGATCAAGTTTTGGGCAAAATTGAGGGGATAATCAAACAGTAGTAGATGCAAGCTGAGTAGTACATTATTTTCATTTATAGAGACAATTGTATCTGGTAGCACGGAAATATTATTAAAACCTTGTAGACTAGTAAAAAGTACAGCTTTCGATCGACAACGTGCGATACACGGTGGATTGTACAAACACAAGCCCGGGAAGGAAAGAGCATATATTCGATACAGTAATTATAAATCAGGCTTGAGGTGGAATGGCATAGGCTGATGTGCTGATAGTCGGGCGCTGTGGAGGCTGTGAACGAGATGAATATGCCAAGCTTGAGGGAGACAAAAAAAAATCAGCTGACCACATTGACCCACATCATTGCACCTCTCTCCTCGGACATGTACGTCTCTGGGGGTGGTTGAGCGGCCGCTGCTGCCAACAGCGCATTATAGTCGTGAGCCGGAGCGGGTGTTTCTGGATAGAAGGGATAAAAGAGGGTGGACGGAATTTCGGCCATGTTCTTGTCCGCATGGCCGTTCAAGCCGTTCAAGGCGACACTACCGTTCATCAGCCTAGGTTGTGGGCCGTAGACGATGGGCGCATTGGGCGGACCATAGGGAGCAGCAGTCAAGGTAGGAGTGGTCTGGTGAGAATTGGGCAAAGTATGAGTGTCCTCTTCCCATTCAGGCTCGGGGAGGAGGATTGCATGCTGAGTTGGCGTGATTGCGTGCAGGTTTACTTCCATGACACGCTCTGCGAGTTTTGAAATGAGTGGATGACCACCGTTAACATCTTTACGCTCCCAGCGCCACCTGAAACGTGGAAGCATGTCGAGAGCAAGCCAAATGTCCTCGACGGCTGTTCTGTGTGGGAGACAGTCGCATTTGGACATGTGTCCGTAGAGGATGACCATAGCTGCTATATGGAGAGGAATAGGGGACGTAAAGAAACCAATGTCTGGGAAGCGGATGAGGACGCTGTGCACGATGATAGTATTGTGGGAGGTCACGATGGCATCGATAAGAGCCTTGCGTCGTTGTGTGTATCCAAGGTCTTTGAGACTGAAGAGAGCACGGAGGAGCAGGATGCGGGCGATACCTAGCTTGAGCAAAGTTAAACCTTCGTCCTCGGTGATTTCCTGAACTAATTTAGACTTTCGTTCCAGGGGCCAATCGTCTGTCCCGCCAAAGTAATTTTTGTACTTCTCGGGAAGGCCGGTCCGAAACTCGAGCATGCTTTTGATGATTCTGGTGGCGTTGCGCATGATGGTGTCGCCACTCTGCCTTGCTGGCGAGTAGAGGGAGTTGATAATGTCTGCTTGAATTTCTGCAATGGGATGAGAGAGCTCAAAATGCTCCGAGAAATCGGAGAGGCCGGCATTCTTTGGACGTGATGGACGAGGGGTGTTAGTATCGGAGGGTGAGATACCGAGGGGACGACCGAGAAGAATGGATGTGCCGCGGTCGTGGACAAGAACGATTCCCCAAAGCCTGATACGGAGCTGGCATTCTTCCTCCGTAAATATGGGCTGGGGCTGCTCGTCGGGACCATTAGGAGCGTGGGTCTGTGTGGTCGGGTCGTGGTGGAGCCCTAGTTCGATTGAAAGACGGACAAGACTACCGACAAGACGCCAGAGAGTGCGGCCTTGACGCTAGAGGGGAATGAGTAGGAGTGAGAAAAGAAGTAGAGAAGCTACCTCGATATAAAGATACCAGTGAAGCAATATAAGAGCCTGCAAGCTGGAAATGGTGACCAAGAGGTCTGGCTTGACTAACAAAGCACGTTCGAAAAACTCATCGTGCTCTGGCCATTCTTCCGGCAAAAGTTTCTTTGTGAGATGAGGAGCGTCTTGAGCTCTATGGTTGAGTTCGCTGAGAGTGCCTAGTGCAAAGACGAGATAGACGCTGCATATGAAACCGGGGTCATGATTGGGCATACGGTCTGCGTAAAGGTCGTCGAGGGCCTTTTCAAAGTGCTGGCGAGTGAATACCGGACGATGGAGATTGAGCCTAGTGAAGTAAACGTTGACTATGTGGTTGACCATATTGCGATCCTTTGGGAGCCAAACGTCTATCGCTGAAGAGGGATCTGAGACTGGACTTGTTAGAGCAAGATGGGGCGGACGAGTGATTGCTGCGTCGCGCCTTCTGAAAGAGACTGTACGCCAGTTTGCAGTGTCTCTTGGAGTAGAAGACTCGAGTATTCGATCACGACCAGACGAGAGACCGTTTGAACCTACTGCAAGGTCCTCCTTGTCGATCGTGTTTGGGCCCAGATCGTTGACGATGGCGGCAGCTACGCCAAAGTTCTTGGCAAGGGCCTGTGTGTTGGACATGTCGTTGAAGCGAGGATCCTGGCCCTTTGGAGGTGGATCCTGTACAAAATAGGGCGTATTAAAGGGAACTGGGCCAAATGGAGGATATAAGATATGTGGTGGATAGATTGCGGGCGGATATGAGGGCTGCCTGTGCTGTGGCTGAAACTGAAACGCAGGATTTGGAGCTGCCGCTGTTGGACTTACGTCGACTGACTCTCGAGCGATAATTTCGTCCAGGTTTTCGAGGTCGAAATTTGGAATGTGTCGTTTGAGAAGAGCATCGCACTGAGCGAGCATCTGTTCGATTCTTTCAGTATGACCCCTTGGAGTTAGAGTCTGCCTATGGCGGTCTTCCTGGTTGCAAGGAACGCCAGCAGTAGCACAAGCTGTGCAACGGGGATGTTTGGAGTCACACTGCAGTGATCAGCGAGCAAGCAATACGGAACGACGAGCTCACCTTTATTTTTTTGCCTCGGCAGCGAGCACAAGCCTCATGAGATCTTCTGAGTCTTCTGGGCTCAGACGGACCATCTTCCTCGTTTTTTCTACGTCGTTTGGCCGGAGTGTCCATCTGCAACGCTGACTGCAGCGATGAGGACATGTCGGACTTTGAATTTCCACTTTCGACATGCCACATCTCAGAGTTTCAGACTCGCTTTACAGTCTCCACACAGTGAACGACGAGAACGAGCCGCTCGTACCACCGACCACACCCAACTATGGCTCAACGCCGAGGTCGCCAATACGCCCGTCGTCTGCCAAACTTTTGTGGAATGCGACACTGAAGATGGCAGTCCTCTTCATCGTTTCTACGGTATTTCTAGGGGGCACTTTGTATCTCGCTCTGCCAAGAGTGCAAGAGTAAGTGCGGTCTGCTTCTAAGCTTCTCTTACACCACGTAGCGAGGACAAGCCGGTTCTGAAAATTCCCAAGTCTTTTGCAGAACTACAGGCTTTGAATGCTCTACTCAAGAAATACCGTGACGACTATCCGTATCGCATTGTCATTTGCTACGTTGTCGTCTATCTTTTGTAAGACTATTTTTCATGATGATTGGTCAACTCGTTAATTCCTGCAGCCTCCAGGCATTCTCTCTCCCAGGGTCGATGTACATGTCTATTCTTGCAGGCGCAGTGTGGGGCTTTGCTAGAGCTCTTCCTCTTGCGTGTACATGTGTAGCAACTGGTGCGACCCTCTGCTATCTTATATCAGCCGCACTCGGTCCAGCGTTGCTTACAATGCCAAAGTGGAAGGCGCATCTCGACAAATGGGCTCGGAAGATTCAGGACAATAGGGAGAATGTCATTTCTTTTCTTATTGTGCTCAGAATTGCACCTCTTCCTCCTCATTGGGTTGTAAATGTCGTCTGTCCTCATGTAGGTATTGGCATCGTCCCGTTCTGGATCAGCACTTGGCTGGGCATTCTTGGTGTGAGTGTAATTCACACTACCATTGGTGGAGGGTTGGACGACATGACAAGTGCGGACGATTTTCATCTGATCAGCTGGAGAAACTTCCTTGGTCTGTCTGCCGTCGTTATCGGAGTGCTCATTCCTGTTGGTCTACGGTATTGGTTTCGTAAGCGTGGTGTGGTATCCTCACCTGAAGACCCCCGAGAAGAAGAAGAGGAAGAAGAGGGCACTGCCTTGGCCAAACCCACAGACAACGAGGAGTATTCTGACGACGAAGAGGATGATGATGATGATATGATATTGGAGGCAGGACCAGCAATTGTTGCTAAGCCTGACGACGCAGCTGGCAGCAGTACTCACTAATTTATGTAGACCAAGTGTAGGATTAATACTTTGTTTGGACCGAGGACCGTCGTCTGACTGTGACTGACGGTTATGTCATCTTTCCCTGATCCCGTTTCGCTCCCACCACAGACGAATCGTTCCACCGTGAACGGCGGCAGTCCGTTCTTGCGGACTTTTTCGAATGGCGAACCATCTTTCTTCCTATCCTTTAGGCAACTCCTTCAATCCTGCAATGCTCGGTCATCATCAGATACAGCAGCAACTTCAGCAGCAGCAGCAGCAACAGCAGCAACAGCAACAGCAGCAACAGCAACAGTCTCAACAACAACCCCAAAGACAGGACCAGTTGAATCAGTTCAATGCCAACAATTGGTCTATGCAGCATTTGCAGCCTCAATTTCGCCCACAGAACGGCACAGAATCCCAGCAGGCCAGTCTGCTATTCTTCTATGGCCTCGTGTTAACAGTTCTCTACAGATGGCAGATATGCTTAGGTCTCAGTCGATGGCTCGTCAGCAGCATGCTCAGCAGCAGCAACAACAACAACAACAATTTCAGATGGGCGTCAATACAAACCCCCCTTTCCACGACCAGAACCAGCAGACTCAGTCTCAACTACCCCCAACTTTCAGGCCTCAGATGCATCCCCATATGATGAATCCATTTCAGCACAACAATCCCGGTCAGCAGAGGCAGCTCGAGTTGCTCGCTTCATCGCGTATCCAACAAAATGCACTCAATGCTCAGCCTCAGCAGGATTTATTCATCGATAGAAGACCTTCCCCTATGCCACCACAGCAGCAGCAGCAGCAGCAGCCTCAGCAAATTCAGAATCCAATCCCTGCAAAGATCACCGCACAGCAAATTCCTCAGCTGCAACAAAAGTATGCCGAAATCACAACTCTCATTGGCAATCTAGAGATGCAGGCCAACAATCTGAGCCAGAGTCGTGCAGGCCAGTCAGATGCCGTCTATGCCCAGAGGATGCGCGCCATCCAGGAGGACTTGAATCGCAAACGAGACTTTGCTGCAAAGCTGGTCCAAATTTTGGCGACCCTGGGCGCCAGAGCTCCTAACAATGCCGTTCCTACTGCTCCAACCCAACCATCGGGCTCTTCTCTGCTTCCACCGCAGCAACAGCAGCAGCAGCAGCAGCCCTGGATGAATCAACCAGGTTCTCAGCAGCCTCCACAGTTTATGCCAAACCAACAATCCAGTCCCGCTCCCCCTCCGTTCTTGCAACCGAACATTCGTCCTCCTCAGCAACAACAACCCCATCCGCCCTTTCCCAACAACATGCCTTCTAACAATGGTCAATTTCCCTGGTCCATGCAGAACAACCAGCCTCCAACTGCTGGTAATGTGAGCCAGGGCGGTCCACCAGCAAATGTGGTTGCTCAGCAGCTCATGCACCGGCTCGCCCAGATGCCCGGCCCATTGGAAAAGAGTCGATTCGATAACAACTACAAGGAGTTTATGCGGAATAGGCCTAACCTCAGAATTGATCCGAATCAGATGGTCGTCGACAATAGATCCGTTGACATCTATGCGCTTCATTGCGCCGTCTTCAACGAAGGGGGACCCAAAAAGGTAACCGTCTTGCTAGCTTGAATTCCCAATCCAATTCTCCGCAGGTCATTCAAAACGACTCTTGGGCCCTCGTAGCCGGTCGGATGGGTTTTGTACAGTTTCCTGGAAGCGCCACCGAAGGACCTAAATCGGGCCCTGCTACCGCCGCCCGCATCTCTGACATTTACAACAACTATCTGCATGACTTTGATCAGACTTATATGCGTTCAGTCGTCGAGCAGAGGAAGAAGACCTGGTCTCATATGAACACCCAACTGAAGCCTCATGCTCAACAACTGCAGGCTCTGATAGGTATGGCAGATAAGACTGCCGAACAGTTGCGCCTTGCCCACGTTCCGGAGTCTATGATCGACTTTATTGAGAAGAATCGTGCACGACTCCAGCACAGTAATGCTGAACAAAATCTTTTCGTCAACAGTCTTCGTCCTTCTCAACCAGGTCAAGAGACTACAAACCAGTTTTCACCCCCGAAAATACCTGCCGTTCCTAACGCGATTCCGCCGAATAATATGACCCATGTCATGCCAAACCAACCACCCAGACCCTCTGTGCCTGCAAACGCCTTGTTCCGCAATAACCCTCAGCAGATACAGTTGGCGATGACTCACATCTCAAAACTCAAGGCTGATATACTGGCACGACGTGAGCCCTACCTTTTATTTTCATTTTCGCTCATCCTGCGGTAGATGTTCCTAGCCTTCGTCAGATAGACATCCCGCCCAACCAGCGCCTTGAATATAACCACATGATAGAGCAGTTGCATCGTCATGCAACTGAGATCGACGGAAAGCTCTCTATGTACTTCCCTTATCTCCAGAATCGCGATCACGTCTTCCAGCTGTTGTCTACGGCAAGTGTTCTTTTCGTTTGCCCCCACATCACACCTTACTCCTGTTCCAGATCGTCACCGTACAGCAACAACGCTCCATGTTGACCTCGAACAATCAGCGTTTCATCGTCAATCTTGAGCTGCTGAAGGTGATGATGGTTCAGTTGCAGCAAGCTAATGAACTGTTTGCATCTATCCACGCTCGGTTGAGCAATCCCAATGGCGCAGGACAATCGCCCCCGAATTTCCCCCAGCCCGGACCGTCGCGTCCTCCGAATGTAGGTCCTCCGTCGATCCACTCTCCACCTGCACAGCGAACTACGGCACTCCTCCAGCCTCCGAAGAAACCTACCGTGCCTACACCCAAAACACCGACTCCCCCACCCCCGGCCGCTTCTACTCCGGCCGCTAGTGCATCCACGCCTGCCGCCGCTGCCTCACCTCCGACTCCAAAATCTCCCAAAGGCAGCAAAGCCCCCCCGAAGAAACCTGTCAAACAACAACGGCGTTTATCCAAAGGTGTGACCCCGGCAGCTCCATCACCTCCTACCAAACGCCCTCGCGAAGATGATCAGCCTGTTGCATCCTCCAGTACCCCTAGCAACACTGCCACTTCCCCAGAGGTCCTAAACGAGCCTTCACCGCCGAAACGAATAAAGACGGAATGGGAAGGCTCAAGTGAAGCTCTCAAGAAGCAAAACGAGACTGCGGAGACCGCAATGAAAAGCGAAGAAGAATCTGTCACTTTTTTCGAACAAATGTCCGAGTTGCTTCGCGTAGCAACGAACAACGAAGGTCAAGAATCCACTTTGGCATCTGACTTGGGCGAGACCTTAGATATACTCCTCAAGGGATGCAGTGCGATTTCAGATGGCCCCGAACCATCTATACTGCTGGACATACGTGAACCCTCTCCAGCGCCCATCTTATCGACCGGAGATGAGTTCGGCCAATTCTTCGACTTTTCTGCCTATCCAGGGCTTGAAGAGGACGACGCTGTTTCAAAGGCACCCACACCTGATCTCAGTTCATCATCGTCTACCAACCCAAGCCCAGAGTCGGAAGCAGATCTCGTACATTCATCTGCTACTACCTACCTGTCTGATAGCAAATCAGACGATTTATCAGACCACCTGCGTCTTGGAACCTTAAAGGAAATTGACGGCGGGGAGTCTGCGTACTACCATTCAAACGAATGGAAGTATGATGGTCCAATGCCTGTACTGGAACAGCCATGGGCCATCTTCACCTCATAGTACCACGAATGGGGGATTGGAATTAGGTTATTTTTAATTTTCATCTTCGGTTCTGATCTCCTCTCTTGATTATATAGGCTTTCGTGGGTTTACCTTTCGCACTATTATTCTGATTCTCGTTTGTCGCACCGCTGTTTTGGTTACCTGTACTTCCTGTGTATTGCTACTCGCTATCGATTTCTTGTTGGACTCCTACATAGGTTGTTCGAATATCTATTCTATAAAGCTACATACTCTGCCTAATGGATACAAGTGTGGTGCAATAAAACTTCACTTGAGATGTCACTTGCGAGCAATTTTGGACGTGTTCGTCAGTATTCGAGCTCTGAGACCATCAACCGGATTTGAGGATGTCAGACTTGAGGCTATCTTCCTGCGCTTTTTGCTCAACTCCGACTTCCCTTTCTCCCATTCAGACTTTGCCTCCAGTTTACTCTCGTCATCTTCAGCCACTAATGCGAGCGTTTCAGGTAATCCATAGCGGCCTTTAAGTGCGTCATCAATAGCTTTCTTCTCTTTCTCTATCTTCTTGTCCTCGCGAAATCGTTTCCGCACTTTAGATGACAGAGAATATGGATCAGAATTGTAGTGCTCAGATACAGACTGTAATGCTTCCAGTCTCGGCACCTGAACCTGATTAAGATGATTCTGAGCATTGGTAGTCTTTTCCAGAGCCGCGAGGGGATCGACAGGAGCACCGTTCCCTTCTGTATCTGCATCCAGTGTCATGGCGTGAGGGGTGCCAGGCTCTGGTAGGCTTACCATGGATAGCGAAACCGCCATTCTCTTCGGGGTTCCATTCTTCGTCTTTCTGACGGGCACCAGATACGACGACGTAGCGGGTGTTCTAATTGAGGTAGTAAGCGTACGATACGACACGGTGACAAGCAACACACGCCTTTGGATCAGTCTGAATCTCGAACCAGCCGTCGCATAAATGGCATTTGCATCTGAAAGAGTAGATTGGAGTCGAATAGTAGTTGCCAACCTTTTTCTTCTCAGCATTGTATCGCACGCCCATTCCAATGTGGTTGTTACATGTCCCGCTGTGAACAAGTGAAGGCGAGTACGTTGGAACGAGTCAGCTGCACTAACCACCAGATATTGAACGGCAATTCGAATCGTGTGATCAAGATGCCCTGTCCTATCTTCCTCGCTCTGTCGCCCAGAGCATGTTTTCCTGTGTCGGCGGGTCAGTCACGAGAGACTTGGGATGGCCGTTTCCTGACCTCTATACGAGTTCAAACTCTTGTGTTTTTCTGGATCAAAGTCCGGAGGATAGTATTTATTAAATCCTGGCAACCTGAGCAAAGATTCGATGTAACTTGGACTGAACAACCTTGCATGAGCGAAAGAGATCTGACTTGCACGTGCTCTTCCTCATATTTTACAGTACAACTAAATATAAATTACCCTTCAAAACTTGAAGAAACGTGAATTCTTGCTTCCTGCAGTCACTTTCGGCGAGTTGGCCACTACCGCCTTTGCGGACGTAACTTTGGCAGACGCTACGCCAGCTTCAACAATGGTCGCTGCCGTAGCAGCAACATTACATGACCCCTCATCTGCCCAATCTCCGGCGGATCCTTGAAGGACCATCAGATTGGATATCAAGTACGTAGAATAATAAAGCAAACCTCCTGGGGCATCCCCTTCGCTCCACCATTTGGCTTGCCACAAGTGCCCGCTGGAACAGCTTAGTGCTGTGGTTATATGCTCGGAGGATTTTTCTCACTTGTAAGTCACTTGCTGACCCCCTTGATATGCAACACCTGACTGCCAAGCCGGGACCCCAGCACAACTACCCGATCCTCCGCTACGGGAAATGAGACAATGAAGCACATTATGAATCTTCATTACCTGGAAGTGCTGGTTGAGGTTGTTGTGGTAGTGGACCGCGTTGTGGTGGTGGATCGTGTTGTTGATGCAGTGGTTGTAGAAGCCGGGGGTGCACTACCCGTAAGTTCGGCTTTCACAGCGAGGTCGAAGCGATTGTTAGCATAGGCTTGCGAAGCATCCTGAGGCTCGTCAACCTAGCACATCATACTCAACGTTGACTCACCCATAACATTACACCTCCGAAAGACGAATATTGAGTACGGGTGTTGATGGCGATGCTTCCGAGAGTAGTTGCGTCGACATAACCTGAACCTATGGATAGATGAGACACGATACAAGCTAGAATGAAGTGTGTGTTGCTACCGGCAGCAGTAGAAGATGCAGGTGCACCGATGTAGATCTTGACATTTGGATTTGGGGATGTATTCTTAGCCCACGAATCCCTGTTGGAGTTAGGACGACATACTCAAAAGGGAATTATAGATACCAAGAACTGAAATCCCAGTCCTGTGTATGTGGTCATTAGGTGAGGATCACAAAGGAAAAACCCGTACGTTGGTATTGTTAAAGTTAGGCAAACTGCAATAATTGTTGTAAAACTGGACATAAATAGCATCGAAGCCAACGGCATCAATAACAGTGCCCAAGTATGCGTCAGGGAAAGGACACTGTCATTTAATTGGCCTCAGGGCGACATGCAGACGGAAATTACCTGAGGAGCGGCTGTCACGTAGTATCTGCAGACCTTGATGAAGGCAGATAACAAAGACTGGTCGTGACTTACGGTTTACTAGCGCCACTAGCATGGGATCTGATACGCGTCACAAATGCCGCGAATCCATTGCTGCTGCCACCTTCGATGTCTAAATCTACACCGTCTGCAAAGACTGTTTTAGGCGCAAACCGGCCGGAGAGAGATTACCTAAGATTGCAGAATCAAGTGGACGTATGGAACTTGATCCACCCAGGAACAAGTTCCAAATAGTGTCCGCAAATGCTTCTGCTTGACTATCATTGGTGAATCCGGCGGCACCAGTCGCTCCTCCAAGAGACAAAGTCACTAATAAACCTCAATGAATATAGTATTTTAAGCACGATCAAGTTATTGAACCTATCTTTCCTTTGGCTTGGCAAGTTTCTATATCAGACGCAAGAAATTGACAGTTTGCAAGATTCGTCCCCGCAAAGACGGCATTGTCAACAGAATTACAAGTCTGTAGACTAATAAGGTGCATCAAAGGCAGAGCAGATGCGCAGGCGTACATTAGCGAAGTCAATTTCAGGTTCACCCCCAGTGGAAAAAAAGACGTCGAGAAAAGCAAGTGGGATCGCGTCGATGGTATCATCCTGTGCATAGTCAACGTTGGCAATTGCAAGGATGTCTGGGGATATACCTGACAGTAAGTCGACAGAGTTTGTTGCCAGTTTGCAGTGTTCGATGAGTGTGTCGCGCCGTACGAGTTTTGACCCCAATAGCTGATAGGTACTTGAATTAAAGTGCAGACATGAGAA
>QLOY01019467.1:0-13575 GCA_003313965.1 Megacollybia marginata | reverse complement strand
TTGAGCTTGATGCCTTAGCGCTCAGTTGGCAGTTCAAGTTGGCAAGCCTTTCCTCGTTAGGGGCTTGTTCTTTCTGTTTTCTGACCTGCCCAAACCGAGCCAACTCCAAAAGTCAGCTTCGTTGATAACAAACCAGAGTCCACTAGAGTTTCGATCATGATAGTTCTTCAAGACCAGATAGCATATTTGCTGATTTGCATGAAGATGTCGAGAAAAGACGGTGAGGCATTGAAAATTTGAAAGGCATTCTGAAATTCGAGCTATCCGTGTAGGCTGCAAATCAGGGGAAGTGTACCGTAGAAATATCACTTGAAAATTGCATTGCTACTACGTAACAATTGAACATGCCGATGAGCCCTAGCTTTGCTTCATTTCAAAAACGACCCTCGCGGTTTCTTCAGAGAATCAGCAATTCCAAGGAAGGTCTCTGCCAATCGGACCTACTGCAGTTTGAACTTGGGGGAAACGGACTAATGAAAAACGTACCGTATCAAGAGCTTCAGAATAAGACGAATCAACTCGTGGAGCTCCAGGCGTGATCATATCAGGAGGAGCAGAGTTCTGAACCTCGAGAGCCACCTGAGCCATCCGTTGCAGGGTTTGACTGTGCGGCCCAAACGCGATTGAGTGAAAAGAGAGCGGTTTCCTATGGTTTGATTAGTCCGTCTACCCAGACAGTGTACGGGACATTACCCTCGAGCGATGGCCGCGCGGCATAAATCACGGACAGTTGTGTCCCCGACAGAGCATTCTCCATCAGAAAGGAATATGATAACCGGAGACCGTTCTGCACTCCAGTTTTGACACATCACTGTTTCTGCGGTCTCGAGAGCCAATGTGAAATCAGTGCCACCACCAGCATGGTTAGACACTATGGAGTTCAGAAGATCTTCCGGGCTACTGGCGAAGTCATTGATGATAGCAGAGTGGACGGAAGAGTTGAACAGGACAATACTATACGCATCTCTCCGATGGCCGACTTGTTGCCCGCGTGCATTGAATGCGGACTGACGGGATGACCAAAAACTGTGTAGAGCTGAATACACAGCGCCTAATCTGTTGTTTGCGTGGCGACTTATAAGCGAAGTAACTGGAGTGCCTGCCAGTGGGCATCTGTCTGAGTAGGACATCGACCCAGACCTAACATAAGTGAGCAGGTCGCATCATTAGGACACTTGAATACGAACCGATCAATGGCAAAAATCCTGATGGAGGATAGGTTATGCAGTTCCAGTAGGGCCAAAATACGTACACATGGAAAGCTTGCTGTAAAACGACCGGATTCTTGCACGCAAAGACGTGCCCATCATGAGAAAGATATCCCAAACCAACACCTTGATTCGATATTTGCCTTGGGTGGAATAAGGGCAAAGTGCAGTAAGACGGCGGATTCGGCGCTGCGTGCTCAGGACCTGTAACAAAGTAATGGAGAAAATACACTCTGGGAGATAACCTGCCTGGACACATTGCGTCACTATATGACATCAACGGTCAAGCCAGAAAAACTTGAAAAAACAGGGACGCACCACTTTGCAAAATTGGCTTGATCATCGCGCGAGTAGGGATCTGCGTCGCCATTGGCTCACTACCGTTGTCCGTGTGAGCTCTGTACACACCTTTAAAGCCTATAGATCACGATATTTAGACCGCTCTGGGTATCAAGATCATACGAACCTGAACGTCTCCAATACATTCCATGAGACACCCAGTCCTTTGGCTTGCCCGGATTTGGACTCAGCCTGGTAGTTATGTGTTCTAATTCTGGTCCCACACAAGCTGAGCCGTCAGAACGACAATAGTCCAGATGAGCATGACGCCCCATGTCTTTACAAACCAGGTTACACATAACTGGGGCACAGTCGTCGTTGGAACCGAAACGATGGCCGTTAAGCTCCAGAATGGTATCGTCAGGGCCCTCGATAGACCAGCGAGTCTTTGACATGGATCCATGACTAGTTTCGTGCTGCTGTTGTGGATGCCCTATGAACAAACTTCACCAAAAACATCGCAAATTTGGTGATGTTACCTCGAGGTAGTGTGCAGTAATATCCACAATTTTCGCATCTACATAAAGCAGATGAAAGAAGGATCACCAGCTTTAATCGATACTCACTGCGCCTCACAGAAATGGAAAGCCGTGGGATCTTTGTTATGTGAATGTGGTCCGATGTGACTGACTTTACCAGCGGGAATGGGAATGACACAGTTAAGGCGCTTTGCAACTGGTGTGGTTATGAGTTCTTATCTTCTGAAAGACATTGATAAGGTAACCGAACCTTGGGAGTACTGAAATTTTTGAATTCGCTGTTACAACTCATGAATCAGCGTACCTTTGTATATTGAAACGTTTCATGACGTCCAGTAAACGTTGCTTCGATCGAATGTGGTGCAGTCTCAATTTCGCAAATACCTTTCGCAGAGCAGAGAGCAGCGCATGAATGTTCTTGCCTATAGGAAGGACTCTGTATGAAAAGTATGCCAAGGTCATGAGAGTAAACGCCGACCCGCAAAGATGGACAGCTCCAGATTCCAAGCCATGCAGGTGATCACCGTTCGTACACAATCGCTTACACATCTGGCATGTCATTGGACATTGCTGATTATCGCATCTATGTTCTGTATGCTTCCGCCCACTGCATGAGCAAGTCAATGACAGAGAAAAGAATCTGAAGAAACAAAGACCTTGGAATGACACAAGTGCCAGGGCATGAGTATGATGATTGAGAGTGAGATTTGTCTGTCACTCTCAGACCGCTTAGTCGGCAAGGCTAGACAAGTGTTACTCTAATGCTTCAAAGAAAGCTCAGGAGTACTTCTCCACAGGCATGGACCTCCGCAGAACACATGTGATCATCATCAGCGTGTCCAGAAATCTATATGCACGGTAAGCAGTTGGATCGAATTTGTTGATTAAAGGCTTTACTTTTGTGCATTCTCGCAAACAGCCTTTCTTGCTGCTGAGTTTGCAAAGTTGACCGCAAAGATGAGTTTCTACGGCACAACTGGAGAAGTGAGATATTCAAACTAATGTCCCACAACTATCCGGACTTACATATGCTTCCCAACGTGGCCGGCACTTTCGAATTGAAGAGTCACTCATTGCACTTCGTATTTGGAGTCACTTACGGAAGCCCACACACTGGCAGTGTACTTTCGCCTCGATGATCAATATCATATTCACAGTTTGCCCCACAGTGGTGAGAAGTCAGGCAGTCATGGGGTATGTCAAAGTCATGGCGCCCCTGCAGACACAGCAGTTGGCAACTCGAGCATTGCATTTTGCAGAGATCTATACTTGCTCTGAGTTCTACCACAAAACTGTCAAGGGTTCGGTGAAGGATATCGACGTTAGCATGGTCAGTAGTCCTGAAGCGCGACAGATTGGAGATTATCCATTCCTTGATATGGTTAACCCTCATGTCAACGAGCCCAGTAAGATAAGCGGAAAGGCCATTAATCCACTCAGCATCCCTCTGGTGCTGCCGGGTATGTGAATGACTCCATGAATTTTGCAAAGCAACGAGTGCAGATTGCCTGTCAGTGCAGAGTGACCCAGACGACAAGAAGAATCGTGCGTCACTGTCAGGCGTCTCGATCGGAAGATCAGTATCAAAATTCTAAACGATGTCAGACAGTGGAAGAGGGAGAATGTGCACACCAACCTTAAGACGTTCAAGAGGGTCAACATCTGCAACTCCACATGCTAACGCAGTAGGAAGCATATTGATCAGTCGCTGCGCTCGATGCGCAACAAGTGTTTCTGTGACGCATCATTGAAGCTGGTGACTCCAACAGACTTAATGAGCTCACGAGATAAAGCACCCCAGTCGTTTGCCTAAGAGCAGTCAATTCATACTCAGTGCGAAGACGATGATTCATCACCTTCAGCTTTGCCATCAATGTTTTCAATGTCAAGAGAAATTCACCGGCTGCAGGATGCGTAACTGGCTGTTGATCTAATCGTTTTTTGAGCGCTGGAAAAAGAGTGTAAAAATGTCTCGATTCAATCACTGGCCACGGAATGATTGACAATCTGCCAGCATGAAGGCGCGAGATAAAATTCGCATCTTGTTCATCCTGAACTATCCTCTACAGATATTTGAGAGCGGAGACGTATAAAAAACAGAACACGCAACCTGAAACTTGCCAGAAAATCTTTCGCATTGAAGTGAATCAATTTTCCAAATCCTGATCTGTCACTCACTCTTTGACAATCTCATCTTTGTCAGAATCAACGACATCCTTGAAAAGGTGGAGACTTGGCTAACGGGTGAAATGAACCATACCTTGATAATGATTACAAGTGTTGATTGAAAGAGAGTAGGATTTGAGGCCGGATCAAGAACCGTGGATGATGACTGAAAAGACTTAAACAAGTCGGTTATGTCTCGTGAAAGTGCAAAATTGTTCCGGAAGAGAACCTGCGCATGTCATCAGACTTTATGAGGTTAAAGCGATGAACCCTTCGCACAAGATTAGAAATAGCTGTATTGAAAAGGACGAGCAATGTGTCTTCTTGAGCAGAGCGCTCTATGCTATGCACACCTGACTACAAGTGAGAAATAGTTTGAAAAAATGAAGTAGTCAGTCCAACCCTCAAAATCGAGAGCAACGATCAGTGCATCATCCGTGGGTGTTACAGAAAGCCAAACACCCTCTAAATCGAAGATTAAATTCTGTGTGAAATTAAGACAATGTACCTGCCTGTGGTCCGCATGGCACTGCCTGCGAAAGAGGAATCCACAAGGTGATTCAGACTATAACTTTTGCCCACAGATTGTTCACCTAATAGAACACATCAGCATCTTCAAGTTTCTGTTGTAATGGTCCTCACCCATAGATGAGACAACCCTTACTGGCTAAAGGAAGCTAGTAAGCATGCAAATCGGCTGATATAAACCAACTTGCCTTTTGGGCCATGTACGACTGAAAGATAGATTCATACCACCCAAGAGAAAGACTGTCAACAATACGACTGACTTCGGCCCCCAGAAGAGACTTCTCTAATTCCGGCGAGCTAACCCCATCCTTCAAGGGGATGAAGCGGTTATCCCGCGTAATTGCAATGTGGATGGGGATTAGACACAGTATATCAACGAGCCATTCACCGAAACAAAACTGTGACACCTCCCATGGAGCACCACTAGTTAGGAATGCAATCAGATCCTCGAACTCAAGAGAGTCGACATGGATGCTCTTCAATTCATTCCCACTCGGTTTACGTTTGGTCTGTTCGAATGTGCGAATCATTTCCACGAAGTAAGGGGCAAATTTTGGATGATCTCGGTCGCTAGCAAACGTGAGACTTGGGGAGAGGAGATTCTGCGATGAGAAAATTCCTTTTTGAATGGCCGCGATCACTGGGAATCTAGTCCAAACTTCAGAGTAGCAGTCAATAAGGCAGTTGTGGGCAGTCGATTCTTTGTCGGTCTGAACAAAGCTGCGAGCCCCCTTCTCTTGGAATTGGAACTGTGTGATCCTTTTCTTGATATCCAGTGCATAAGACCAGCAATGATGCTGTTCGAGATCAAGACCAACTACATGAACAGAATTCCTTGACACCATGGATGTGACACATAGCGGGGTATCTAGAGATGCTGATATGTTAAGAGTGATACCAGTATTGGTTCCGAACGTGGTCCAGTGATAGACTTGCAGCGAAATCCCTGCATCAACATCATATACAAGGACAAGACAAGAACCGTCTGGAGTTGTGTAGGCCGAAGAAGGAATACGCTCAAGCGACAGAGATGCTGGCCTACATTCATATGAATTTCTGGGTTATGACAAAACCAACGACTACTTGCCTGAATTGTTGTGTGACCAAAGAGTAGATCCTAGCTTGAGCGGTACTGTCGATCAACACTATTTCTTCGCTTCTGCAAATTATGTTTGCTTGGCATATGCTCACAGCACTACTGTCAGGATACCAAGGAGCAAGGTTCACAACTCTGCCCCAGGTTTGCAAAGATCTGTACGTTTCGTCGAATTGGAATATGTGAAGATGGAGCTGGATTGAAACTAAGCAATACTGCCAGTGTGAGAACGGTCAACGCATACCTTTGATGCCGAGCAAAACAAGAGCATCCTCTGAGTCTCCTCGAACGATATGATAACATCCTTCCCAATCTTATCACGACGGACGATCTTCAAAGCTGCCCCTGGTCCTCGGTTCGTGCCGTTTTCTAAAGTCGAGAGGTGCTCAAAGTAAACGAGTATGGATCCTCGTTGATCGTCGAGCACCAATAGGCACTTCTCATCAAGGAGTTGGCAGAAGCTGCATCGATTAGCCATGAACAGTAACAGTATGATGAGATGTACTTACAGGATTCTGGATTCAATACTAAGGCTGAAAGTGTGAGCCCTTCTATCCTCCACCCGCGGCAATGGTATGAAGGTGTTATCTCTTTGCATTTCATGTCGGTCACCTTCTTTGAGGTCTAATACGGCAATACGATAGGTGATCTTCTCGACAAGACGTGTCTGTGTGTATCCGTTAACTCGGAACTCTAATAAAAGGTGAGTTAAATTCGAGTGGTTACTGTAGAGTAGTGAAGTACCGATTTTGTTTCCGCAATTCTTAACGACCTCAACATTGTTAATGAAAAGACTCCTGATATCAAATCAGGTCACCCATGGTGCAGATACACAAAAACGTACTCATTTCCAAATTGTGCGTGTTCGTTGACTGATTTTATCAACGTCAAACAAGCTTCACAGATCTGGTCATCTCGCCTAGTCCTCAACTGCCTGCTTATTCGTTCCTTGAGGGCATTTTCTTGTATTCTGTGTACGCGGGCCCCCAGAAGTTTGCTGTTTCTCATGATCCAGCTGTCCCAGAAACTGTAGGCCAGGTCGATTCCCTGACTAGCCAAAGGCTGGAAATGAGATTCTACAATCAGAAGGTCATTCAAGGACGTTAAAAACTCTGCATCCTCCGTTGTTCTGAGTGTTCTTTTTGCTTCTGCATACAATGAAGTTTCGGGCACCGATTCTTTGCTGCGGTCAAGTGTAACAAAACGTACTGCCCTGGTAATGAGAGCCTTTATATTTCCTTCCGGAGAAGGAGACTCGAAATCTTTCAGCTTTTGCAAGGACAGATTTTCCTTGATAAGCTCTTCGTGGTTCACGTCGCCGGATCCACGACCCATCAAAAAGCGGGTGACAATGATCCGCTCTTTCAGCCTGATGTAGGTATCGTCGTCCATTTTCATCTTGTTGGGCATTGTAGCATCTCGCAATACATCCTGAATCTTTGGATATAAACGAATCATTTCATTGAGTTGTGCTAGAAGTAAAATAATCTTGAGTCGCCACGAAGCATAGAAGATGGAGCTCATACCTTTCCAAGCGTTTCGGTCCCATCGACTCGAGGGTTCTCCAAGTGAATCAGACCCTGTTTCAATCACGGCCTCATCTTCTATCAATAGATGTGGCACCAGGCGTTTGAAATCCAGGGTACTGTAAAGGGGCTCAATGGATAGATGTAGGAACTGAGGTTACCCACCATAATTTTTGAACAACTTCCTCTGCGAGGGCTACTTGAAGACAGTCCTGGACCTCCTCCTTGTCAGCTTCAAGTCGATTCAAAGCTTCCTTTGTCTCGGACTTGATTGATGCTTGATATTCCCCTTCGATGGTCTTTAATTGCTCTGTCCATTCTCTGCATGCAGCGGAGTACTGCTGTTCCAAACCGTTGGAAACCAAGGCCTTGAGAGCGCCAGCATCGAGCCTGTCACTCAACCTCACCAAACCCTGGGAGCTGGAATAACTCGTGAGCATGTTCCCTAGCGCAAAGCTTACTGCTTACAGCAAGTTTTTCATGTGGATAGGGTTGTATGTTTCTTTCAGCGGACGTTTATCAACTCCAGCGGGAGTGTATTCCATGGTCATAAAGCCTTGAGTCGTTTCCCCAGTGAGAAGTTTTGGTTTAAAGAGATCAGGTTCAAGATTGGCAGGGACTTGCGGACATTGAAGGTGTTGAGAAGCAACCTGGTTGAAATCTCAATACGACAAATAATAAGCGGAGGCACTTGCCACAAAACCTTGGCGTAAGGTTACGTTTTCTTCTTGCTCGTTGGTTTTGGAGACTTCAAAGGTAAACAACCTGTCAGAGTCCTCGAAGTCGACTTCCATAGGCACCGAGTCTCCGAAGGCTTCTTTCCATTGAATTGCAGCAGCTTGCTCTGATGAGATCAGACAAACAATCTGGTGTGTGATTTTGGTGAGGTATCTGGTTTTATTCAGTCAGGAGCCGAAACAGATTAATGTTGAATACCTCATAAATGTCACACGATTCCGTCGAACGGAATCGATGGATTTATCATCCCATGTGTGATCCTCGGGCCAGTAAATGACAAAAACTTCCTGCATGGTGTTGTTTTCATTGTTCGATCTCACCAAGTAGAGGCCAGATCGTAGCACAGGGCCAGGGGACTCGTCGCGCATTGCCTTGAGCCTTTCAGCACTGAATAATTACATTAGTAAAGTTTATGAGACGGATTGACCTAACGTTTCGAAATCGACGACATCGATGGAAGAAAGCAGATCGACAATCCTTTCGCGACTCCCGTAGACGCCGATGGGTTTGACTTGGAGAAGGTCTAGCGCTTTAAAATCCACCTTTGTTAGCGAGCTGTAAGCTCCGGGACAGAGATCATCGACAACTTTCTTGAAGGAGACTTGATCTATAATGATTTTCTCGACTAGAGGTATCAATGACAGTGAAAAAAGTCGACTCGAACATACCAAGGCCCCCACTGCCTCGCTCCATGATAAGGTCCAATATACGATAGCCACGATGGATAGACTCGAGCAAGTCTCGCTGAACATATTTTCTTGGATTAAATTGGAGACTCAATCTGACAAAGGAACTTACGGGAACATCCTTCGATGGTATGGGGTCATCCATCGTAACATCCTCCGTGTCCTTTGAATATTGATGAGGATAGACATAAACAAGGATTGGGCACCGACACTGAGGTATTCGAGGCCACTCATGGCATCGTCGGCATCCTCGTATACCGAATTGGTGACTGCACAGTGAGTAGGAGACAGTGGCAAGGTCGAAGCTCACCTTCAGAATCAATCGCAAAAAGAAAATGTCACTACGAATTCAAATGAAGAGAAACCCTGATAGACACACCTGGAGTAGTTGAACGCGTCAGATTCTCTTCATCCACTAGCATAGGGTTTGCAAAAATGTTAGGCGGTTTGTAAGACATCGTTCATGCAGGTGCAGATCGAGGCGAGTCACGCCGCTTTGGGCCCTTCCATCGCGTGTCAGAAGGGTGCTGTGCAGCTGTGGCCCAAGTCAAATGGACTTCTTTACGCCCTCAAAAGGCAAAGAATGGTCTGGATTTGTGAAGAAAGTCTTTCTCAGTCCGCATTGCAGCAATTAGGGCCGTTGAATTAGGTTAAATTGCATCAGGGACAAAAACTTAAAACCGCTTGAGGAGACTGCAGATCTTTTCCCAGCCTCATTGTCGCCTCAAGGCCTCATATACATAGATAGACGGTTCCAATGTGGACCCATTTGTTTGAAGTTCCATTACCATAAGTAATATCAATTGGTTGGTATTTTGGAAACAAGTTGTTGAAGTCACGTGTTATATGGCAAATCTTTCTCAAGTCTTTCGTCTGACTCTGGGTCTGTCAGCATTGGCTTTCGGAATCCAATGAAATCTCGCATTGTTACATTCGAAGACACCAGTCAATACCACACTGGTGGTGTCTCTGCGTGTGGGATTGCGTCGATGAATTGTGTAAGAGTCATCCTTTCAAGGGAGTGCGAAGAAATGAAGGGGGCTGCTCTCTTGGACACCATCCTTACTCGAAGTACGATGGAGGTAATAAACGCTAGCAAGCTCTTCTCTCAGCTCCTACCTCCCTCCAGGAAATCATGGCCGTGTGCTTCCAGTGGACAAGTGATGCTCATCTGGAAGTCGACTCGGACATTTTCCGTCTTCCCATATTCCAGAAGACCCTTTATATGACGGGCTCGAAATTTGGAACTCCTGGAATCGACAGTTTCAAGAAATTACTGACGTGCATATTTCTTTGTTGTGATCTGCAACTTTGGACTCACGTTCTGACTGACAGCGACCTATCATCCGCCGCGGATCCTAGCCACTCTTCAGCTGCGGTTATCACCCGTCCGCCAGAGATTATCTGCGTTTGTAGGATTCCCACGGGACACAATGCCACCTTTGTTCTTTTCGACTCGCATCCGCGTCCACAACACCCTCGAGGCGCGGC
Source organism: Megacollybia marginata (assembly GCA_003313965.1). Lineage (NCBI taxonomy): Eukaryota > Fungi > Basidiomycota > Agaricomycetes > Agaricales > Porotheleaceae > Megacollybia > Megacollybia marginata. Next base: position 3,318 of record QLOY01019467.1, on the reverse strand, counting down.
ATTCATAGTCACAACTTCTATTGATCTCATGGCATCTGAAATTCTCAACGTCTTAGCGCTCGATAGCGATTTGTTGACTGATACTAGCTTACAGTGGCAAGCTCAGCTGCTCGCAAACTTTTCAGCCCACTTTTTCAAATCTCGTTCATTTCCTGACTCAAAAGCCGAAGTCACCCAAGCCATTTTGGATTCAAGTCTTCAAGTACTTGCCCTTAGAGCCCAAGTATCGGATCTGCAGTCCCAAGTCCAGTTGCACAAGTCCATCTCCGAGCGATTTGAGGCCGAGGTAGAGCAATGGGAGGAAAAAAACCGAAAGCAGTTGAAAATTCAGGGGAAGCAGCGACACTCATCACATTCATCAATTCGGTCGCTTAGTCCCTCACCTTTAGCTGGCCCGTCGAAAGCTACGTACCGGGAAACAGCAAGGACTCCATTAAGAAACTCACAATCAACTATCAGCGAAGATCACAGTGGCATAGCTATGCTCATACAACTGCAATACGATGAAGAAAACTTGCGATTAGCCAAAGAGCGCGAGTCGCTGAGGAAGCGTGCTCAGGTTTTGTTTGACTGCGGCATATGCTTCGAACAGCTTCCGGAAGATGATATGGTCATAGTACAGCCATGTCGTCACTCGTTCTGTCGAAGTTGTGCTAGACAGCATATACTTGCTAGGTTGGGAGAGCATCGATTCCCCATTTTTTGTCCCTCATGTACCACTGGAACAAATCAATCTGGTAGGCCATCTCTATTAACTCTTTTCTGCAGCTCTCATGTGTCGAAGAAATTGACAATGTCATTATCCAGATTGTAGGGATTCCAAACAGAGACTTCGCCGAGTATGAAGAGATGCAGCTCGCAGCATTTTCCACGCTTGTCCATTGCAGGAAGTAAGTCGCACCTTGCTCCAGACCCGTAATGAAATTATCTGTAGATGCCAGAGCAGTGTTTATGTAGACCGTGAAGAGCTTCAAGCTGCGAAAATCATTGTGTGCCCTTTGCCCACATGTAATTATGTGTGGTGCAAGGCGTGTCAGCAAACCATTGAAATCGGTAGTCCGCAACATTCGTGCGATGGATCGTCCGAGCTGAACCATTTGATGGAAGAACATGGCTGGAAGCATTGCCCAGGCCAGTCCCTATCATGACATTCAATACTACGTTACTGACTTTTTCAGGTTGTGACACGCCAATTGAGAAACGAGAAGGATGTAACCACATGACGGTCAGTAGTGTGTTTTAATTCTTGTTTACTAAGGTTTTACAGTGTCTCTCCCGGGGTTGCAATACGTATGATACATTCAAATTGCTCACCGTCCGCTGACTGATGTCTTCCAGGCATTTCTGCTACCTGTGTGGAGTCCTAATTGTTCAATCGGCCTTAAGAGCCACAATTCAGTCTGCCGTCACAGCCCATTACCGCCGATGCCAGCTTTTTTAGAGTTACGACTTGGCTTTCATGGAAGGTTCTTAAGCAGCTAATAAGCTATCTAGTGCAGTGAACTTGAGATTAAGTTGTGTCGGCTAAATTTAGCAACTCTTGACTCTTGTGACTGACTTCAATATGGGTCGCCGAAAGCGACATCTCGCAGACGACGACGACAGCGATTCAGTGTCTTCCTCGGACATTGGTGACGTTGACGTTGACGAAGATCCAGACACCCGAGAAGAACGGGCTTTGTTTGAAGATCCATACCAGCGTAAAAGGCGACGGAGAAATGGAAAGAACGAGGCTCTGTATGGCGTGTTTGCGGAGGATATGGAGGATGCTGAGGAAGAAAAGCGTTCGCGGAAACGTAGCGACTGGGCCAAAGCACCCGCATTCGTGTCCAGCGACAAGAAGGTTGACCTAGCTGAGGAAATGCAAGTCGCTGCAGGCAGTTCCGAGGGTGAGGCTGAAGGTCAGAGCGTTCAACAAGATGATTCTGAACCTTCTAGACCTCCTTCTCCTCGAATTCTTGAAGAAGAGGAAGACGACGAGGACGACGAACCTCCGCCTCAACTTGGTGCGTGTTGCAGACACAAAAGTCTTCCGTCTACTAAGCTTACAATAGGCAAAGGTGGCATCGGTTCTTCAAAGAGCGGTATAGGCTCGAAAGGTGGTATAGGTTCTTCTAAGGACGGCATAAGCTCTGTCAACGTCACGCTCTCCTCTATCGCCGTAGAGTCATCTTTCACCACTGCATCACCATCAACCTCTTTCATCCGCGATGAGAAACCTGCTTCCAAACCCGTCGAACTTACAAGAGCAGAAAGAGCTCATTTTGAGAACATCTCTGGCTCTTTTGGTGCTCGTATGCTAGCCAAAATGGGCTGGCAAGCTGGTCAAGGTCTAGGTACAAGTGGTGAAGGTATAGTTACTCCACTTGAGTCGAAAATGCGACCAGAACGCTCTGGAATTGCATTTCGTGGCTTTAAGGAGAGGACTGAGCAGTCGAAACGTGAGGCTCGACGGCGTGGAGAAGAAGTCAGTGACGATGAAGAGGATGAAAGAGTGAAAAAGGCTCGTAAAAAGCAGAAGGAAGTTCAGGAACGAAGGTCCGATGCTTGGAAAAAACCAAAGAAAGTCAAGACCAAGGTGGAGCATAGAACATACGAAGAAATTATGGCAGAAGCTGGCGATGAACCGTCGTTATCTGGAATCGGCCAAATCATCGATGCTACCGGTGCTGTTCCCAAGGAAGTGTCTTCCTTGGCAGACATTTCTCTGAATACATGGACACCGTCAACAGATCCTACTCGTATACCAGAAGTGCGACACAACATCCGGCTCATCGCTGATGCGTGTAAAACGGAGCTGGACGGTCTTGCGCGTGAGGCGAAGGCATTAGAAGAGCGAAAGAAGTTTGTTACCAGGGAGGACCTGCGGCTTCGAAAGAAAGTCGAGGAAGAAGCAGACTTGATTGCTCGTCTCCAAAAGGTGCAGTTAGTAGCAAGCGATATCAGCGCCAAGTCCAACGAACTAGCATCTGTCTACGAGGCATCTTTGGATCCCCTGTCCCCACTATTCTACACCCTTACCACCGAGTTTTCCCATGAAATAGAACGCTACAGTCTCGACGAAATCGTCATAGCTGCCATCGCTCCCATTTTTCGTCGTATGGTGACTCAATGGAATCCATTAGAGGAGCCGGCTGCATTTGTAGCCACCTTTCGGAATTGGAGGGCAGTTCTGAAGGTCAAAGCTGAAGAGGACAACCCCCCACACAACGAATTGGATGTCTACGGCACAGAAAGGGTTTCTCTAGTAGTGCCAGTTGAGCGGCAGATGACACCGTTCGAAAGCCTTCTCTGGAATGTCTGGCTGCCTAAGGTTCG
>QLOY01019449.1:0-80349 GCA_003313965.1 Megacollybia marginata | reverse complement strand
TTCCGATTTTCTGATTGCTTCGTTTGCAGACCTCCGAAAGGATGGGATGGACGTTGGAATCAAGGATGCGCATGGGGATGTGCTTTTTGGGGAACGAAGGGGGAGTGGCAAGTGTTTACTGGAGTGAGATATGTCGGCAGCAGAGATGGAGGTGAACACTTGGATTGACAGGGAGTAGACCGTCGACACCAAGCGATTTTATCAACTCTAGACACCCTCCGAATCGGAGAAGGTGTCAAAGAACAAACGAAAGAATCCTCGCTGCACTCGGCAGATCGCTGCGTACATCCTTAGTTCTAATATCCTCCCTTCCCAATTCTTTGGATACCGCCCGTTAATGTTCCTCCAAAGTTCATAGTTGACACTCCTAGAAAAAACATAATTTCAGGAAACAACAGTCAGAGCAAAGAGTAATGGATAGTGCGAGCCTGGGTGTTGCGACCTGGATTAACGACTTATCGAAAGGTTGGGTCACAGTAGCGCGGAAGCTACGAAAGCAAGTAATCAGGTAGCAGAGCGCTCTAAGAACCGTTTTTCCCCCGAATGTTGTCCCACAAAGCTCGACCTAGTCATTATTCCGACAGAGTTGGATCCTTCCCGTTGTCAGTTTCAACTGATAGAGAGCACCTATTTTCTGCAGTCGTGCCAACTACGCATTTGTTTACCGTACTATATCTTCGTAACGATTATGCGGTTGTTTACCAACTCGAGAGTTCCTACAGCGCTGAGCGTCCACAAGGCTCTTTGTTGTACGATGGATCATCTTCCAAAAGAGTTTTAGGCCTAGGGCTGCTTCGGGCCTCGTGTGAAAACAATGTTTTTTCATTAGTGATTCCTGACGTATCCATGTCTTTCGCAGCATATAACAAGTAGGCCTTGACTGGTGATCACAACCAGCATGCAAGCATCCATTCCCGATCTCTCCAACATTCTGACACCGTCCCTGTATCAGAAAATCTTGAAGGTTCAATTCCCTTGGGACGGTCCTGTCGATATGAAGTTTGCCGGTCGATTCTACTTTCGTGGCGTACCGGATAATAGCCATGCAGTGTACGACACATGTCACCACACCGCTCTCAAACCGCTTAGCAAAGTTTTTCTTGCTACGAGGAAGATACCAGATCTTGCGGTATACCTACCTGAACCGTCAGACCCAAAGTATGCAGAATATGCTTTGGCCCTCATCTTGCTCGTAGACCAAGGCCCTCGGTCGCTGTATAAGCACAGTGATGTTCGCTGGGGTCCAATGTTCTTTGATGTGATGAGCCAAAGGCTTATCAAGAAACTTGTGTCTGCAGGCACGTTCCCCGACGATACTGAAATCTGGACGCGGCTGGGATACGGCTTTGAGGACATAATGATCCGGAAAATGTGGATCTATGCGCCTTTGATTCATTCAGAGCATCTCGAGGTTCAGCGTCTGGCGTCGGGGAAGACTGAGCAGATGAGGAGAGAAGTCGAGAGCTATACAGGAAAGACTGATCCTTGGAGGGCCACGAGGGACAAAGATGGCGATGATACCATGATGTTTCATCGTCTCTTCGAACAAGGCCCGCCTGAGACCTTTGCTGAAAATTTCTTCTGGCTCTGCCGGATGTTTGATGCCCACTTTCCGATTATTGAGAAGTATGGGCGATACCCATATCGGAATACGAGCATGGGCAGGACCAGCACCGAAGAAGAAGAGCAATACCTGTTGGATACAGAAGGGTTCGGTGCTCCATCATTGACAGACGAGGAAGTCCGTAGGCTGAGAGAGCAAGTCGAGGAGAATGTCTGGGAGCCTCTATCTGACCGTGGGCCATGGTGAACGAGTTGAGATCCACAAGGTATTGAGTTGAGATCTTGTAAAAAAACGCGTACGTTTCATCTTGAATCGGCCGGAATAACAGGGAAAACTCGTAATTTTTGCCACATCGGTTGCCCCGCAGTCTACCTCATTCAGATTTTTTTTTCGCAAGACGCGTTCTTCTCCGCGCTGACCGGTACTTCCGACGACGTACCGAAGTTCCCGGAAAACCAATACATATAATACTTATCTCTCGCCCTGATGATTGTCTAGCGATGTCCATCTTCACTGTGCAAGTGTCGCAAGTCGTTGGAGTGCTTCTGCAATGCATGTTCTATGGCATATACCTTGTCACCATGTTCTTCTGTCTGCGCTGCTTGCTATCGACGTTTAAATGCCGAAGATCGTTTTCCTGGTCCATGCTATCCATTTCTCTTCTTCTCTGGGTCATGAACACTGTGTGTCTTATACTGGGGATGTTCCGTAGCATCCAAGTAATCGCCCAATGCACCGATCTTGACATCTCAGTGCAAACATACGGAGCGACTTCAAATTGGGTTAGCGTTACCAAGGTATGCACAAGGCGCCCATACCTACCGCGAAGCTTACAGGCCCAGTCTATTACCATCTTTATCACTATCTTGACGGGTGATCTGATACTGGTATATAGGTGATACATACATCCCAGCATATCATCTAATGGCTTTTAGATATACCGCTGTTGGATCATCTGGGCCCAACAGCACTACATCGTTATCCTTCCTCTTCTTTTCTGGTTCGCAAATCTAGGGTGTACGGCGGTAATCACTTGGCTACAGCTCACCATATCAGGGCTTTCCCTTCTGACAGTGAATCAACTCGAACCATACCTTTTGGCATACACGACGCTCACCATCCCACTCAATGTCGTTACTACCGGTGAGGCAACTACACACAAGTCGCCGCATTGGATTGATTAAGGTATTGCCAGGATTGATAGTATTCCGTATCTGGACCGTTGACCGTGAAACGGCCAGATTTCGATTACAAGCCGCAAGGAGAAGCACCCTCCAAAAAGTCATGCGAATCATCATCGAATCTGGACTACTATACACCATCGCAGCACTCTTTGTTTGTTGCACATACATTGCGAAAACTAATTTGTTCTACGTCGCCTCGAGTATCGTACGTCAGTTATCTCTACCTGATCGCGATCTCAATCTTGTCAAGGAGATTCCTATCACTGGTATCGCTTTCAACCTCATAATCATCCGTGTTCAAGGACAATCCTGTGACGAATATACCCTCCCTACCTCCCACTCACTCAATTTCGACTCGTTCCCGCGTACCGAATCGTCAGATGTCGATTCGGTCTGTGTTCCTTGAACTGAGCCACTCTGGGTGGTTTGCGGACTGTGCGGCAATGTGTCTTCTCATCGACGGAGCACGCCATAGTGGTCCCGTGAACGCAGCAGGGTTGAATCCTGTGAGAAACATAATGTAGCTCTGGGATAAGTGGCTGTTAATGACGGAAGATATCGTACTGGGATATTAATTCAAGTTGTACTAGTGAATTCATGTGTCACATGACATCCCATACTTTACCTGTAACCACGATGCCACGCAAAGACGCGCCAGTAGCAGGTCCAATCTCAGCCCAGGCACAGCAGGATCTGGTCTCGGAAGGAATTGAGAACTTTGAGCTCCCAAAGAGCATCGTCACAAAGATTGCTAAATCGGCCGTCAGTTCTTCCATTTCCATTCACAACCGTTCATATCCTTCCTTAAGATCCCAGAGAACACGAAGCTGCAGAAGGACACGATATTATCCTTGGTCAAAGGCTCTACAGTATTTATCAACTATCTTGGTAATGTGTCTATGTAACATCATTTCAAAGGCTGAACGCGTTCTGTTTACCAGCTGCGACGCGAGTAACTTTTCCCTGTTGACATCTTTTCATTAACGATGTGCAGTGCACACGATGTAGCGGTCTCTAAACAACACAAAAGTATCTCCGCTTCCGACGTGCTTAGGGCGCTAGAGGTCATTGAGCTAGGCGACTTGGCGGAAAAACTGCAAAATGAGCTTGTAGGTACGAATCATCATCAGTCGAATTGCACTCTCTCCTTACTCTACTTGACACTGACAGTCTATCGCGAGCTTTCCAAACCCGACAAGAAAAAGGTTCCATCGAATACCACTGCTGCTGGTAGCGCTAGTGCCCCGGTTCCTGGTGCAAAACCAAAGACCACAGCTTCTGGTTCTCTATCCATCTCCATACCGGCATTGAAGAATGCCAAAGGGAAGGCGAAAGCTGATCCGCCTGCATCGGAAGAATTGCCTGTTCCAGTGCCTACTGAATCCATCTCTTCTGGTCGACCAGGCACGGATATGGATATCGACGATCCTGTGGGAGCAGAGGAAGCCCCAGTTCACGAAGATGCTGAAGAAGTACAGGAGGAGGATGACATTGAGGAGGACGCTCCACAAGAGCTAGTGGATAAGATGGCTCTGGAAGAAGAGGAACTCCGCAGGGACGCTAATGCACTAGATAATGGTCCGGGTCCTTCTCACACCGGAGATCAGGACCACCAGATGGATTAGGATCATACCATCCTGTACTGCTCTTAATGCATTATGTTCAGGTGTAATTGTGGAACATCAGTGTGCAACTTCGTACGCCTCTCTTCCGACTCTTTCTCAGCCACTAAGCACCTTCAGCTTGTAATGATAAGCGCTATTTCTCTAGAAACAGTCCGACGTAAGCATACAGTGAGTATTTACACAAACTACCAGATTCTACAATGATGAGATCATACAAACCAGCCTATATGTTGAGCTTCTCGACTGTTCCGATTAAGTATTTAAGAACAAAAATTTCCAAAGTGCATCCTTATCTTTATAGTCATGGTGAACGATGCTGATCAGCCATCTCTCGTTTCTGACAGCGTCCAGAGTCTCCCGCTCAAGAGATCCAGGCGCGTAAAAAGATGCCCATTCAGACCAGATGGAGAAGGCTTCATCCTGCTAGATGTAAGTAAATCAGAACATCGGGTGACCCTCACAGACCTTCCAAGACAAAAACGACTCCCTTTCGATGATGGTCGTTTGTATAACCTCCTGTCCTGGAAAAATTCCCCAGGTAACAGCGTTCCTCCCGTCCTCTGACACGTTGGTTCTACACTCTCCACCTCCCTTGCCACCCTTTGCACTAGAAGCGAAAAAGTGTACTTGTCCCTTGCCCTTCTGAGCGACCCTTTGTTCAATCAGGTCGACATCACTCTCTTCGCAGAAGAACTCGACAAAGGGTTTTTGAAATACATACCCTGCACCGGGACCCCACCCTACGACTTCATCAGAGGAAGGGGCTGCATCAACTGCGGGTTGTGATGCCACAGTCCACCATCCTTTCTTCGTCAGTTTCTCCAAGTTAGGCAGAATCATCAAGGATTCAGCAGAGAGCGGTCCTGGTGAAAATGGTGTCGTGGGGATCTTGCCATTCAGATGGTCCAAAAAAATCCTCGTTAGCTCTTGGTAGGATTTCGGAGGATCACCGTACTGGGAGAGGCTCGCCCCCTTGCCAGCAATACCGACGGTGCCCCATTGGCCATGTTCGCCGACTCCGAACGCAGGACTTTTGAAATCGCCAAAACGACCATTGGGGAAGTCATCCCAGGAGGCTGCATTGTTGAGTTCCCCACTCCCTACTTCCGCCTGTGCCGATGCTATGTTGGCGAGACCTTCCTTAGCAGTGCTAGTAGCTGTGGATGGTTTGATCAAGAGGTCCTGACTTGACTGATCTGTTTCCGTGATGAGCCTGTTATGAGCAGCCGGTATAGCACCTGTCCAATGAAGTTCCTCTAGAACACGCTGGACACTCTTTTCGAGGTTTAACGTGCAGAAATGCACGCCAGTGATCCCACCGTCCACGGTTATCCGTTTGATCATCTCCACAGCAAGTTTGATTCCATATTCTTTGACAAGTTGGTCATCGTGCTACAACCATATGAGGTTCTCTTCCAGGCAAGTTGATTGCGTTACCTTTACATGGTCCAGTTCTTCTGCGATAGCTGGAGGTAAACGAGCCCCGACTAGCCGTACAACGCGCTGAAATGAGGCATAGGTTTGTATGGGCATGACTCCTGGAATAATTGGTACGGTTATGCCCTTTTCACGAACTTTCCGTACCCAATGTAGAAACTGGTCTACATCATAGAAGAGCTGAGTAACAATGAAATCTGCTCCAGCGTCGACTTTTTGTTTGAGCTGTTTAAGGTGTTCGTCTTCAGTGGCCATGCTATCTGGGAGACCTTCCGGATAACCTGCTACGCCTATGCAGAAATGGTCCGAGAACTGTGGTGCAGCTCTTATATAAGTAACTAGATCTATTCCGCGTTGAAAACGTGGATCTACTGGCAGCCATTCTTCTTTGCCTCTTGGAGGGTCGCCTCTGAGTGCGAGGATGTTTTGAATCCCCCGATCTTTTGCGTGATTTAGAGTCATGTCGACCATTCCCTGCATCATATTGGTGCAGGTCAGATGAAGAATAGTGTCTAGGCCATACTCTGACTGAGTCATCCCAGCGACATCCAAGCTGCGATCCTTCGTGGATCCACCTGCTCCCCAAGTCACGCTGATCGCAAGAGGATCAAGCTTAGCAAGTCGTGAAATTCGAGGTAGAAGATTTTGAAACCCTTGATCTGTGCGCGGAGGAAAGAATTCAAAGAAATAGAATGGACGAGAACTATCTCGCTGTGCTATTTTGTCTGTAATTTTCATGGCAGAAGAAGTTAAATACACGTGATAGTCACGTTTACATCTGTCGTCGTGTCACCACCATGCTTGAGCAAGGCAAAGGTGTAAGCTCCCGTTTCCAAAATCCACTCATACTTGCGATTTAATATGGGGAGAAACCTGTCCACTTCTAGGTCCATAGACACCCGACGAGATTCGCCGGCATCAAGATATACTCGTTCGAATGCCACTAGCTGCCTCTGCGGTCGTGTGATGGTGGATACACGACCAAGGAGATAAACTTGCGCAACATAGCTACCAGAAGATTGACCCTCATTGGTAACAGTAACTTCAAAAGTAATACTGCTTCCTGCTGAGAAAGTACTTGAAGTTGCGCCGAAACCTTTTGTCGACCAGCTAGAGTACGAAAGCCCATAGCCAAAGGAATACTGTGGAACTTCAACAAAAAATGTACAAGAATAACGAAGTGCTTACAACGGGGTATGGGAACACGTCAGTGTAGGCTGCAAGGTGCGCCGTTGGTTTGTAGCTGACAAGATTATGATCAGTCTAGATCAGATGAAGATGAAACGCACTTGTAATACACAGGTAATATAGCAGTATTATATGGCACGCTCAATGGAATCCGACCACCGGGGTTGAATAATCCAAACAAGACGTCCGCGATAGCTTGTCCTCCTGACTGGCCAGGAAAGAATGCATCGAGCACGGCAGCGGCTTTCTCATAGTAATCAGGAATCGCAAACGGTCTGCCTCCCTGAAGGATAATAACAACTGGCTTGTGCAAATCGAAGATGGCATCAGCCAATTCAGCTGTATAAAAGTGACTCGACTGATCATGAAGCCACAAAACACATACTCTGATTAACCGACAGACCCAACGATGCCCTGTCTCCGTTTTCACCATCACTGTTCCAGCTCGCTCCAACTGCGAGGATTATCAGGTCTGCGTCCTGAGCGATCTCAACAGCCTGAAACAAAGTCAACGAAGACATAAGCAACTTCAGTTTCATACCTTTGCAATGGGATTCTCGCGATCCACCAGATTCCAGAACAGTTCTACCTGCGCATTAACACTGTTAACGTTCTCAAACTTCTGCGCTAAATTCCAAGCCCGAAACTCGATTCTGATCTTGTGTATTTGACCTTTGATAAACTTGAATTCGCTACTCCCAGGAGGAGGCATTGTACCACTGAGTATACTATACGACAACGGTTCAATGTTGCCCATTATATTTCCTTCTGTTGTGAGTTCCGCATGCGCGACCAACACATCATCGATGTATAGCTTGGCGGTATCATTTGCATAGACAGCCACCCCGATGTAACCATTCACATCGCTGTCCACAGGAACCTTTAGTTGTCCTTCCCAAACAACACTGAAATTATTAGAGGGCAACCTATTGGGTGGATAGAGACCCCAGTCACGGTTAGGAATCTCGACCGTTTGGAAAATAGGTGTTTCGAAGTCAGTGTCGGCATAATATGTCGCTCTTAGCCCTCCTGTTTCGTTACTCTCAGGTGGGGAAAGCAGATAGCCTGGGATAGGATACTGGGCGTTGTACAACCAGGTGTTCGATCCCCAACTAGAGACCAGCTGCACGTTGCTGGCATTGACTTTGAGATAAGAATCGACAGCTTGTCGAATTGTCGTAGCATTCTCCGCAGGACCTGCTCCCCAGGTTCCTGAATAATCCCCGTAGTTGTATAAATCAACGAACGGCCCGATTAGTGCTATCTTGCTTATACCTTGTGATGCAGGCTTGATAGGAAGTGTAGAATTTCGATTCTCGAGCAAAACAATAGATTTATGCGCTGCTTCGAGTGTTAGCGGAAGGTTATCTCTTGTTATTTTGGAAGATGAGATGGAGGATGGAATGTAAGGATTGGTAAATAAACCAAGGTCGTATTTAACTGAAAGGATGTGCCTGGCATGCGAGCGAAGAGTAGATAGTGGCACTGTATGGTTTGAGACTAGTGCCTCGGTAGTCTAATATCATCATTAGAACTTGGAGCAGGATAAAGAGCACCATATACGTTTATATAAACGTCCAAGGGGTAATCGTAGTACTGCAGCATCCCTCCTGCATTGAACCATTGTTGAATCGTGTCGGCTGTCGAGTTGCTCACTCTATGGCTAGTATATAGTTCACGCATTCCGGTGTCGTCCGCCATGACAAATCCTGCAAGGAAGTCAAAGCAGAACTCGAAGAGAGCCACAAGTCTTGCCATTATATGCCCAATCGTTTAGCGCATCGTAGAGGACAGGGTGAACAGAACACGGTATCTCATCTAGTTCGGAATAAGCCATCATGACACCGCGCACACCAGCCCTTTTAACGACATCTCTAAAAGGTATCAGCATCTCTTGCATGACTTCACGGATTCCTCGGCCCATGAATGGAGCCGTATTGAGTCCTCCGCGAGGTGATCCGTGAGCAGCAAAATGCTAGGATAGTCAAAGCAATTATGAGAATAAAACGCGAAAACCTTCATAACGGGCACCACAGCATCTTCATCTGCCCATGAGCCGTTCTTCGATAATCCTGAAGCATAGGCAACGCCCATGTGAGATGTAAGCACGAAGTCCTCCCCCCAAGCCTCTGGGGAGCCGGAGGAGATATAGGCAACAAAAACGATAAGTTGTCACATACCCTGTACTCTACCCCAGCGAGGATCCTTTCCGAGATCTAGGACAGGGCTAAAGCACGCATGTATGCCGATGCTTCTGGCTTCCGTCCCTATAGCCCTTCCAACGCGTCCTACTAGTTCTGTGTCAAATGACGCGCTCAAGCCGATGCTTTGAGGGAATATAGACTGTTTGAACGAGCCTACTCCATGAAGACATTCTCCCGTTTGCATCAACGGTATCTTCAGCCGCGACTTCGAGAGCTGAAGTGCTTGAAGAGAGTTGAATTGCGAAACGTTGGTCGGGTACCAGTCATGAACTACGCCAACGCCTGCACCAGGAGCAAAGCGAGTGCCGAAGTCTAGCACTGTACTGAGTATATCAATCTATAGGACGGGGGTGACATGCCATAGAACCCATTGTCCGATTTTGGACCGACAATGTTATCAGCAAACATGAGATGCAATTGCATGACTGTCAGCTCTCTCACATGTTCGCTGTGCGCAAGTTGATAAACTCACCCAACTCTGGAATGGACATTTGTGAAACAAGTTCATCCAAAAACGCGTCTTTTTCGAGGCGCCTCCATTGTGTCTCAACAGAAGATACGGGGCGGTTGGGTGATTCAGCAAAAACTGCTACCAACGTTAACGCCGTGCAAGTCAGTATCAGAGCAACAGCAAGCATCCCTAATTTCTCAATGACAGGCTGCTTCAAAGGCGTCCGGAAAGATGGAATATCCTTATTACAGCTCTTCGTATGCTCCAAGAAGTTCTTAGACGCCATGATCACAAGTGAAGACGTGAGCCGAATGTGCGCGATCGAAGAACCCTTTGACAATCACATGGCCTGTCTCGTGCAGTTACAACTCGGCGTATCTATAATTTACAGTGAAGTATTACGAAAATCTCCAAATTCCCATTTGAAACAATCCTACAAGCAATATTTCAGAAAATCTAGGAAGGAAGGGATTTGATTTACTTGACAGCCTTCATCTTCATTCCTAGCCTCGGGAACTTCTCTCGCAGGGACTGCGCCATCACCAGCTTCCCAGTCTTCATTGAGCAGACTGTCAATAATGACTTTGATGCCGTGGTTAACAACACTGGATTTCCATCCTTTTTGCGTGATGGTGTCATACTTTATTATCTTGCCTAAATGACATCTGAAAAAGGTGAATATAATCAATGGAACATTTTGCTTCATACTGGGACTCCATTGCATATCCGGCGTTTGCACAGACTGAGGTAACACCGGTACATTGACCCATTGGAATTGGCTAAAAGAACGTGAGCGGTATCCATGACCAGATAACCACCCACATCTGCGGTATGGAAGAGATTCGTAACATGATCCAAAGAGGGCTGCTCACATTGGGTCAAAGACTAATAGGACTAATAGGAAGAGGTGTCTCACTGGAGAGGGTAGATGCAAGCGTGTTGCAGCCATCCTTTCTGCCGGTGCTTCAATAGCGACAACCTTTTCACGGTCAGCAAAATACACCGACAAGGAAATTAGCTGACTGGAGCTCCAAAAGTGACCCCAATCAACGAAGCAAGGGCTCCACCCAATGAGTGCCCTTTGTTGTATAAGATAATGAAGGAAAATGAGAAAGCACTAACCGATTACCCAAATCTCAGAATTGGGATACATGTATGATACATTATTATAGAGATTCTAGAGTGTAAGTCAACCGGTGAAAACAGTGCGTTTGTAACCGCTTACAATGCCAACATTATAAAACAAACTTTCCTCCACAAGACTCTGTTCCAAGCAGGTAGTGTCGCATTTATATCCTCCCTCGTAACATCCACAGACAGTGGACCATGTAGGTCCAACCCTAGCACAACAACATGAGAAAAGCAAGTTGTCATTCAACCTGTCTTTCTTCATAGTCGGACCTCCACCCAACCAAGGCACAGATGTACCCTTGATAGAGATGACAACCGTAGACTCGTCAGTAGAGACAAATACGTGACCACGAAATCCGTCGGCATCGGGCTCCCATCCATGCGGAAAAGACTGAGAGCCTCAGACGCGTTTGAGTGTAACTTAGTAACCCATACCGTATTCCACTCCGGGCCAAGCTCATACCAGTCTTTATCCGGGGAATCACAATAGGAATTGGCAGTCATCTTGGCCAAAGCTAAAAGTGTTTCGCGCCTTTGCGTATCGGGACCGGAGATCTCAGTACCTGTCCATAAAAGTGGCTCACTTTGTTGGTGAAACATGGAACGCATTCTTGCCGATGTGAAAGCAGAAGATGAAAGTGCCCTATGAGTGACGACAGGACGAGTCTGGACTGAATAAGTTTCCAGAGACTGAATGGATTGAGAAACATCTGAGAAAATGATGATTCGAGTCTGGTTCGAAATGGAGTGGGAATGACGCAGTTGAAATTCTAAATGCGATTCCTCTGATACAGATTTATTCCACACAAAGCAAGCAAGCAAGAGCCGCAGGGCTGTAGGCAGTGTGTGGAACATGGGTGCAAGGAATATGACGTAATATCACATGATAACTTAACCGGTGTGCTTACATAATAACATCTCTGGTGCACCTGAAATATATTGACAGAACAACAGTATATTTGATACTAATCCAGGTAGGTACTTTTGGCTGGTAGGTCTGTCTGAACCTGTCACAATACTTATGTTTTTTTGTGTGTGCTTCATTGGACCTCTTTTTGGTCAAATGTTGGTCAAATGACACTAGTATTTTCTTGATTATAATTTATACCTAGTCAAGCACAATTCGGCTGTCGCAATCCGGCATCACCAAGAACTGACTTTCCCGGTCCCACCATGATTGGTCCCATCCCAGTCCTTTTGCTGCTATGCGGCGCATTGTTTTACGTCTTTAAGCGATACAAAGACTTGTCTGAAGCTAAAGCCATGATGAAGTACATTCACACCACAAATTACAATTACTGTTTCGTTCTCATCATCCTATAGAAATGTTCCAGGTTATCTCTCATTTCTAGATCAATCTCATCCTCTTGCATCGCTAATGAATGAAAGCTCTGTGTTTGTTTTCGGTCGCCATAATCTTTTCACAGAAAAGTTCTCAAGTAAGGACGTAACGGCAGCTATCAAGCTGAGAATATTTTGACTCTTCATGGCAGTGTATAAACATGCCGGATGGGACATTCATCCTGCAGTGAGTTCATACAGCTTCTCATCCTCTAAATATGATTTTTTTGCAAGTATTCACTTTGGCCTAAAGTGCAGTTGTCACTCTTCTTGAGCGATCCTACAGCGGTGAAGGTTCGTGTAACATTGGTGTCCTTACACAGCATAATGCCCTTCAGGAAGTTTGTTCAATGCGTACAGTGTTCCAGAAGCCGACACGGCAATATGAACTTCTGAACTTTTATGGCCGAAACATTGTTTCCTCTGAAGGTGATGAGTGGAAGAAATTCAGGAAGCTCTGTGCTCCTGCGTTTTCCGAGGTGACTGATTCGCATCCCATCGATTCATTATTTAGGCTTTCTACGAGCGTAACAACCAGCTCGTTTGGGACGAAACTGCAAAGATTATGTTGGATCTCTTTGAAAATGTTTGGCAAAACAGGGATACGATAGTGGTGGACCATTGTTTGAATGTCACCCTACCGGTAAGCACCACCCACTGTAATGACGTCCTGACTTGAGGTTCAGGTCGCACTCCAAGTGATTGGAATTGCAGGTTGGCAGTCTTTCTAGTCATCTGGTTCGCGATGGTAACAGTTTGTTACAGGTTTTGGTATGAAAATGACCATGACAGAGCAGCACGATACACCCCCGCCCGGTCATCAGCTGAATTTTTTGGAAGCCCTCCAAGTTGCTTCTGAGGACGTGTCCCTTAGACTTATAATTGGAGATTGGTGTCCCAATTTTACAAATCGCATCCGTAGAGTTAGATTGGCTTTCAACGAGCTGAAGGTGAGCATTTATCTTTGTTCTCGTAGAATCAGTTGACATCTGTCAGCTTTATATGGCAGAAATGATTCGTTCTAAACGAGCAGATCACAAAGAAAGTTATGATCTCTTCTCTGGTCTACTCACAGCAAACGAAGATGAAGACATTCTTAGTGATCCAGAGTTGATGGGTAATAACTACCGGAGTCCTGTTACATTCCTCACGGGTCTTAGGCAACATCTTTATCTTTCTTGTCGCTGGTCATGAGGTCTGCATCGAATTCTGTGCTGTCCAATGATCGTAATTAACGTCAGAAGACTACTGCGCATACGCTCTGTTATGCCCTGGCCCTTCTAGCCTTGCATCCAGATGAGCAACGGAAAGTATACGAGCAAACAAAGAGTCTCTGCCCTCTGGACCGGATTCCTGTAATCTTGCCCTCCGAGTCACTTTAGCAACTTTGACGAAAATTTCACAGACATATCAAGAAATGAATAAGTTTACTCGAGTAACAGCAGCTTACCAAGAGGCTCTCCGACTGTTCCCTGCCGTCATTGGGATTCCTAAGGAGTGCACACAAGACACGGCGCTGTCCACAACGAACGCGGCAGGTGAAACATTAACATATCCTGTTCCTCAGGGAACTTCTCTCGTGATTCATACCGTAGGGGTGCACCATAATCGTTCAGTGCTTTCGCTTATATAAGCTCAAACTGATGTCTGGTCAGCTCGGTATTGGAAGGATCCGGAACAGTTCAACCCGGATAGATTTCTTGGAGACTGGCCTCGTGATGCGTTTCTGCCGTTTAGCGCAGGTTAGTTCAATTGGAATAGTTTCTGCCTCGTGTTTTAATGGTATAGGGGCACGAAGCTGTTTAGGCAAGAAGTGAGTGGATGTTAATATCAACATCAACAACTTTGTTCTTACGGGTGCCGCAGATTCTTTGAGACTGAAGTTACTATCATATTGGCTCTTCTCATACTGCGTTACAAGATAACGGTGACAGAGGAACCTCAGTTTGCACACGAGTCATCTGAGGAGAGGAAGGAAAGGGTCTTGGACTCCATGACGGGCATCACTCTGACGTGCGTTCTCTGTGTATTTCCTTCCTTCGACAACTGAAAAACGCAGACCAAAACGTGTACCTTTGACTTTCACCCGTCGGCACCGCGATCGCGACCCTTTGTTATAATTTTATCTACCGTTATCATAATACATTACAAATGTTAATGTTTCGAACTAGTGGAACATCAGAACATTATGACTATACATCTGGGCAGTGCGGGGACTCTTCCGCATCTCCGACACGTGTGCCGATCGTCACTGATTGTCAGCCTTCCCGATCCTGACTGCTCTCCTCAGAAACAAGCTCAACGTATAGCGATGAATATCAAAGTGGATCAAGTGCGTTGAGGGCACTGACACCGATATACTCCTGTTTGAATTACGGGCGGGCGCTGCACTTTGTTTCGGCGCATGCAGCTCCGCCAAACATCATTCAATTGTATGTATAAGCGAGGGTCCTACTTAAAACGCGTTCCTAAAGAGCGTCTTCCCCATGATGGCGAACATGTCGAACCCGTCGAACATCGTCTGTCGCACTGTTCGCGCAGGAGAGACCTGTTTCGACCCCAATTGTCGATTCACGCATACCGTTGCCACTTGCGAGATTTGCAATCTCGTCTTTGTTTCGTTGCATGCCTATGAAGGCCATATGACAGGCAAGAAGCATCGTAACAACGCCACAGGCAGGACCGCCACTGTTCATCACTGTCCTCTTTGCCAAAGAGATATCCATATCAGTGGTGGCATGACCACCTGGAAATTGCACTTGCAGAGCAACCGTCACTTGGCAACAGCGCGGAGACTCAGAGTCAGCCCCGACGTCGAACCCGAGGCGGCAAAATCCGATGTTGCTGGGCATCAATTCTGCGATATCTGCAACACCCACGTAGCGAATAATTTGTGGACCAGTCACACTCAGACAAGAGTGCATCAATCAAAGCTCTTGTTTTCACAATATCGAAATGCGCTGGATGAAGCAGGAAAAGATAAACACGGTGTCACCATCAACGGCACCTTCGATTTCGACATCGTAGAGCCCGTTGAAGCAGCTAAGGGGATTACAACGAAAGGCTGGATCCAAACCAACATTCCTTCCACTCAAATCATGCTCGTCGGATGTGCCCTTGCCTCATCAAGAGGGGGCAAGACGAAGTCTTCGCCGTATGTACTGCAACTTCTAGCTTCTAGTCTTATTCACGATATTCAGATTCGAAATTAGCATCCAAGGATCCAGCCGTCTTCTGACGTCGCGACGTATGATTTACTTTGCCATAGTCGCTCGTCAGAGCTTTCTTGGAAGGTTCAATGACCGTCTCGACTTCATTTTTCAAGACGAGACCAACATTTGTTTCATGATCTCCCGACCCCTTTGTATAATCGTTGGTGACAAAGTCGACCATCAGCTCTTCAAACCCAAACTTCCGTATGAACCACGTACACCAACGTTTCGTCAACCAGAAACCAAGGTTGTAGCTGGAATAGTCCCTCCCTCAATCGACGCCATTCCTTATGTCTCTGTCCTTCCTAAATTTCCTATTCCCAAGCAACTGCTCTCAATTCTTTCGACGGAAAACGCGTCCCAAATTCTGGGCAAAGTGCGACAAGCTTACTTGCTCTCTGAATTTGACTTGGAAACGTATGTCAGATACTTCAAATGTCTTTTGTGGCTCGAGGAGTTTCGCATGGAGTGTGTGGCTCTCGCTCCTTTCTTCTTCCTTGCTGACTCTGTTCCTAGTCAAGATTTGGAACGTTATGATATAGAATCCGCGCGATTGGATCCCCATGGTCAATACTACTAGTGAGCCTTCTGAATATTATGACGTTGAGTGGCTGACAGTTATCTAGTTTGCAAGTTCCTGGCCTTGCTGAGAAACGTCCTGGGGTACTCGTTGGCGACCGCATCCTTGTCCAAAGGCCAGAGGTGACTAACGGTCATTGGTTTGAGGGTCGAGTGCATGTCGTTCGCAAGGAAGAAGTGGGCCTTCGTTTTCACCCTTCGTTCCGAGCCAACAGACAGTTCCGAGTACGGTTCAAGCTCAATCGATTCCCTATGCGCAGACAGCATCTAGCTCTGGAGTCTACGTTCACTGAAGACCGCGTCCTCTTTCCTAGCATCGAACATCTTTCCAATGGTGAATATGGTTTCTTACCTGCTGGGATCGCAGAAATGACATACTTCAATCCCTTGATTGGTGGGAACCCGGCTCAGTCTCAAGCTGTGGTGTCCATCACGTCTAGCCCTGCAGGCTCCATCCCTTTTGTAATCTTTGGACCGTACGTTTCTTCCGCTGATTCACAATCACACTGTTAACTTTCTTTTCAGACCAGGAACGGGAAAGACCGTGACTATCGTTGAAGCGATTCGCCAGCTTCTCCGCAAGGATTCTAACATGCGCATTCTCGCCTGCGCTCCGAGCAACTCCGCTGCCGACCTCATTGCCTCCCGCCTCACCGATCTGGCACCGTACGAACTATTTCGTGCGTACGCTTCTTCTCGATCCAAGGATGAAGTTCCTTTGGAATTGCACAAATACATTCATCGAAATCGAGATGGCCACTTTTCTGTACCAAGCATGAACAAATTATGCGCATTCAGGGTCATTGTAACTACCTGTGTCTCTTCTTCTATGTTGTTGGGCGTGGGTATGCCTTCTGGTCACTTCACTCATATCTTCATCGACGAAGCTGGGCAAGCCACCGAACCTGAGGCAATGATTGCTATTAAAACGATGGCCGACGATGCAACCAATATCGTACTTTCGGGTGACCCCAAGCAACTTGGACCCATTGTCAGGTCCGGCGTTGCGAGGAAGCTGGGCTTGGAAAAAAGCTATATTGAGCGATTGATGGAACGAGACGTTTACGACAACGATTTGGGATACGGAACTTGGTTGGGGTTCTTTTCTTTTATATTGCATCTCTGACATTTCCTCTCCTTAGTGTCGTCAAATTGGTCAAAAACTTCCGCTCTCATCGATCGATTCTCCAATACCCCAACGAACGATTCTACAAAGGAACGCTTGAATGCTGTGCTGATCCTAAAGTCGTCAACGCGTATCTTCAATCGTCGCATGTCGTTAGATACGACTTCCCTATCGTCTTCTACTCTCTTGCCGGCAAGGACGAGCGCGACGCCTCCTCTCCTAGCTTTTTTAACATCGACGAGGTCACACAAGTCAAGAATGTAATTGAGAGGTTACGTTCTGACCGTAACATCCATATCAGTGGGTGTTGGTTCATATCTTTCTGGTGTCGAGTTCATGTCTTTCAGGTGATGCCGACATCGGGGTTATCACTCCTTATCACGCCCAGTGTCTCAAGATACGGACCAAGTTGAGCACTTTTGCTGAGGATGTCAAAGTAGCAACTGTCGAAGAGTTTCAGGGTTGCGTGAGTACATTGCTAACTATCTCTTCAGTTCTGACATGCAACCAGGAACGGAAAGTAGTCATCATTTCAACTGTGCGCAGTAGTCAAGAGTTCCTGGAATACGATCTCAAACATACTCTGGGTTTTGTCGCAAGCCCTCGTCGATTCAATGGTATGTTAGGATTTGCATAAGACACCTTTCTGACCACTGGATTAGTGGCTGTCACCCGAGCGAAGGCACTACTGATCATCATCGGTAACCCATCCGTGTTATCCCTCGATCCTATGTGGAGATCTTTCTTGAATTGCATATACAACAGTGGTGGCTGGAAGGGTCCAGCTCCAACTTGGGACCCCACGCTTCCTGTTGACGAGACTGGGGGATTCGATCGACAGTATCGCGAGGATGCCAAAGCTGATATGGAGGAGTTTACGAAGGCAATGGACAGCCTATCTCTTGGTCTGGTGGATGACGATGATGACGTTGACCGGCCATGGAACGATTGGGAATAGATCATGCATAACATATGCAAAATTGTTGATGTACATATGTTTAATGTAGCCTCAGTTATGTAGTAATAATGCATATATAATCAAGGAGTTACGACCTCGTGACCACTGCAGTCAGCCACCGCCTACCATGTTCGGGCCAGATTGCATCTTTTGCTTATTACAGTCATCTTAATCTCAAATGGTGTTCTCAATCTTCAAGAAGTCACTTCGCAGTTTCCATCGTCGCGCACGCTCAGACGAGTTGTGGCTGGCTCAGTCTCGTTTCCCATCGTTAAACAATGTTGTTACTAGAACTTATTCGCTCGGGGACTTTCAGTCAGCCTTAGTCGAGTATTCTGCACATCCTGCTCTAGCGATCAATACCACGTCCGCACCTTCCTCTGCTGCCTCTTCCTCTGTCTCTGTCTCCGCTTCTCGAATCTCCTCTGCCCTCGATCGAATCACAAAACTGGAAATGCAGCTGGCCGAAGGCGAGAACCTTAAGGCCCAGCTTGAGTTAAGGAAGAAGCAAACCACAGATGCAAAGGATAAATTTGCCGCGTTGCTTTTTAGCCAGAAAGCCGAAACAGAACAGCAGCGTTCTTGCTGCGAAGAACTCCAGGCTCGGATAAAATCACTTGAGCAGAAGATTCGGCACATGGACAGGTTTTATGCGCTGCTGGACGAGCTAGATCCTTATATTCCTGGATACACATCTTCACAGCATAAGCCTCTCTGGGCTTCCAAGGACGAGGAGAGAATCGTAGATCGTATCAAGGTTGTCAGCAAACGACCCGACTCCCTGTGGAAACCCATCATAGATGCTATCGTCGGGCCAGTCCCATCTGAAGAGTACATGTTTCAAGTCAACGAAACTCTCAGACTGCGGAAAGAGGGCCGAGAATATGCAAAGTACGCCAAGTTCTGGGAGCGGAAAGCTAGGCAAGTCTGCCATAACGTCGAATTTCCTTGTTTAGACCAACTTGACGAAGTGGATCAGACGCGTGTCGACGACCGAGGCACTGTTCTAGATGACATGTTGGGGATTTTGAAGCGAGGAGATGATCTTAAATCGCGAAGCGGTTATCGTCGAGTTCGATTTGCAGAGCTAGCTGTGGAATCCGCATCCAAAGCAACACACCCTCTTCTTCACGGTCTCATTGACATTGATGACCGCAACACTACCATGGTGGATGATGTTGTGGAAGCCTTGAAGAGAGGTGAAGAGCCACCCAGAATAGGCCCCAACTATCACTTTATCAAGCCGATAACTACCGCGAAGCTGTCAAAGAGACGAGAGAGACCGGCCCAGGCTGAATCCCAACACGGATCTGGAGACGACATTCTTACTTTCATTGGCGCCAATAGCATCGTCAGTAGCCCCGAGGTCACCATGGTATCACCTTGTACATCTTCCTCGTCTTCGAATTCTGTGTCTACAGTACGACGATCCATCGGGGTTTCCGAGCGAAGAAACGTCCTCAGTATGCATGATACCAATCTTCAAGTTCGATTGACGAAAAATTCCGATCCTGCAAATATTGGAGGTGAAAGTGTTATGTCGGACCTCAAGAACATTAGCCCTCGGCGTCATCCATCTACTCGCATCCCTGTTTTCAGATCAAGGAAGCCCTTGCCATTATTTGCAGAACCTCCGAACATCAACAGCGCTCCATCGAAAACTTTGTCTCTCAAGAATACTACTTTGTGTCTTGCTTCAACCCTTGATATTTCGCTTGCATCACAACCAGCCTCCCCTCACAAGTCTGCCACCATAATCACACCTCTATCGAAGTACACCCGTACACCCAAGTTCCCCAAACCGCTACATAGTGAGAAGCCCGAAATTACTACGGGCAAAGAGAACGTTGAGTCTCACTTAGGGCTAAAAAGTAAGACAGTATTGTCGAAGGGCAGGCGATTGCTGCAGGATTTTTCTCGTAGTAAATGAACTGCATCAGTAGGATACCTAGGTATCTGATGAAATTTCTTCATCGTCTTCATCGTCTTCTTCATCCTCCTGATCCATGTCCTCCATACTTGCGTCAAGGTCCTGTTCAGACCCATTGTCCGCATCGTCTTCCATGACAGACGGTGGGCCGTGGCCGGAGCCAGTCGTTTCTTCGTCCGTATCTTCATCTGCCTTGAAGCAGGTCAGCAAATTGAACAAATGGCGGAGGAGACAAACGTCATTCTTCTCTTCCTGTTGTGTGAGTGTACGACCAATAGGGATTAGAAAGCTATATCCACGATTGCGAATAGATAGGCTCTGAAATACTCAATGATGAAGGAACATAGGAGATATTGTGTCAACAAACAATTTCTTCTACTTGCACTTCTTCCTCACTCAGATCGTCCATTTCTTGTTGAAGATCACGAACCGCGTTGATGTGGCCATATTCACGTCCCTGTCGTGGTAATGGTGTCGGATGGCTCTTAGGCGCGTCTGGTAGGAGATGAGGAAAGCGAGGAGGACGAGGCAGGAGCGTAGGCGTAACGACTGCCGACATTTTATGTGATAGCACGTGATATCTGACTAGCTAAATAAATGATACATACAATGATACATAATTATCCTCCCTGGAAGCCGGCTAGGAATTTGGTGTAAGTATTAAGTCATGAACGTCTAAGGTGGGTAGAGTGTTGCGGCCCTTGAGGTGTCTATTCCGTACCGCTAATGGCCGGATCCACAGTTTGATGTGACCGCCTTTCGTTGAGGTAAGGATGGCGCGTTGTAAAAATGCGATGGCGGAAAGAAGGTCGTTTTCCATGTGTTTTACCTGAAACAGTTGGATGGACGTAGGCGAAAACGAAGGTAACGCACCAAAACCGGCTGGACAACGGCAATCTCCTTGCGAGATGGGGCTGGATGGTACCGCGGTGGATTTTGTTCAGAGCCAGGCGAGTTAAGAGAGGGAAGGTACAGAGCTGAGCGGCGGAAGGCTAGAGATACAGTTGAATGCCTATGCTGTGTGGATTGGAATTTAGGTCGATGCAATGCACCACTTGAGAAATCCCACTGTAGCATCATAAGCATAAGAACGGAAGTACACAAGACCTCATACCAAAATGAGCTTATTGTCTTCGCCAACACTGCCAAAGCGATAGGTCCGACCATCACATCGCAGGTCGTCGAAGGCAACTGAGGATACAAAGGACGAGTGGCCTTGACATCTTGCGACCACTCGTTGCTCCCATGGTGAGAATATTGTTAGCAAGTCATCTTGCCCTCCGGTCTGATATGATTCGAGTCGGGTATTTCTATGTAAGCCAACATACCAAAATAAAGCGGCCATCCGGTGACCATGCCACGCAAGTGAGCGAACCAAAGTAGGAGGCATAGCAATCTACGAGTCTGGAAGAGCTAAGTGAGAGAAGGAAGCAAAAACGTTAACTCACTGCTCGGCCAAAGCATCGATAACCCGGAGGCAGCCGTCTTCAGAGATGGCGGCCACGTATTTGGCGTCGGGTGAGAAAGCAAAATCTATGAAACTTCAGAATGGACCAAGAAGAGAGCAGGAGATGCGTACCAACAACGCTCCGTCTCGACAGTCGCCAGTGACTGACCGGGTTCTTGACTGCTTCTTTCTTGTCAGACTTTCCAGCAGCAGATTGTCCGTTAGACGAAGCTACTGGATGCCAAGGTGGCATCGTTACGAAGATGTTGTCCATGGGATCCCATTCTTTTTGTGAAGAGCCATCCTCGGGATTCTCTGAAGGGGGTGCAGTGGGATCTTGTGGCGCGAACGCCCCATCACTACGTTCTTTATCGTATACAATGACTGTACCGTCCGCATGGGATACGAGGAAGAGGGTTGGAGATGATGGCACCCATCGTACAGATGTACAAGACGAGTTGGATATGCAGCCCTGCTTGTTCAGACGACAATATCGAGAAGATATTGGGTCCAGCCAGACCAGATCACCCGTACTAAAGCCGATGATGATATCTAGACGGTCTGGTGAAGCAGTGAAGGCGTTAACATCGTGGCAAGTAGGAGGTGCAGAAAAAGTAACTCTGGCGAGAGGTTCCTAAGGAAATTTCGGGTAAATAACGGAACAAAATCTGTACATACCTTTGCTTTGGAACCAGCTTCCAACCATAGGAAAGTCTTTGCGCAATTGTAGAATATAAATGTAGCATCACCTTGCTTTGAATGAAGAGCCTTTACGCCTCCCTCAGCAGTTTGGACTCTAGTGATGAATGTGGACGATGTTGTCCGTATGTTATGTTTCGGCCGCGATATTTGCTTTTTCTTCGTTGCTGTAGGGTGCGAGAAGAGAGCCTGCGGGTTTGGCAATGCATTTTCTTGTGTTGAGGTCGGGTCTTCGTCTGGAGTATCGCTGCTCGACAAACTGACCCCGTCCTCTTTGACTTTCTTGACTTCTTTATTCCCTACCAGGAGCTGGGCAAATCCAGGCGTTCCTGACTTGGCCGCTGGATACTTTACTTGGACGGTTGATAATCTTGTTGGGTGACCAGATGGATTCGCATTTACGGTATACGTCTGGACTAGCGTCGGTTTGTGCTCTTCGGTAATTGAATAAACTCCTTCAGGCGCTACAAATGTCGCTTCGTTTTCCATCGACGTGGACGCCGTAGGAATTTACGCGTCGCTTGTTTTGATTTAGCCGGATCTTGTCCGCGTATCTTGATGTTAACCAGAAGGTTCAGAAAGCTCGATCTTGCCAATGCTGGTCCATTCACAGCTACCAAGTCTTCAAAGCGTCGTTGGAACTCATCTACAGCAGAGCCACCGCTTGCTGGTGGTCATTTACCTTCAATTGCAACGTCAAAGTTGCTTCGGACCACAAGGGAAACTGCTCTGCGTGCTCCAGGCATCAAATGGGCAGATGATGATGCTAATGGACCGTCGCGAGTCATCGTTGGGGGGAGAGAGACTCGCAAAATGAATACTTACCAGGCTGTCAGAGACGCTATGAGGTCAGTTGCTAAAATCTATGTCTTGACTCGTTTCTAGATATTCCTAGTATTGCTTTGACAAAGGACGATAATGCGGTCGTGTTCGGTGAAGATGTCGCATTTGGTGGCGTGTTTAGATGCACGATGGTGAGTCTCTTCGACTTACACGGATCACTAGTTGTAGCTACTACGAGGAGATTAGGGATTGGCTGAAGAATTTGGCGAGTAGTTCCTGTTTTTTTATCATTGTTCTCAGTCATAATAGGCCGTGAACGCGTATTCAATACCCCTCTAACAGAGCAGGGTATCGTCGGATTTGGAATAGGTCTCGCTTTAATGGGCCATACTGCCATAGCAGAAATCCAGTTTGCAGACTATATCTTTCCTGCCTTCGACCAGGTAAACCCTTCGAGCCTTCCCTTCGCGTACATCATGTCCTACAGATCGTCAATGAAGCCGCCAAAATTCGATATCGTTCAGGAGGGCAGTACAATGTCGGAGGTCTTACAATCCGTACACCAACCATGTCAGTGGTGCGTATACATATGCTTGTGATTGTATTTCTTCACAATGCTAGGGACATGGTGGGCTCTACCATTCCCAATCTCCCGAAGCCTTTTTTATGGGCGCATCAGGGCTAAAGGTCTACATTCCTCGTCAATGCCCATTCTTTCTCATTCATTACAGGTCATAATTCCTCGGTCTCCAATTCAGGCAAAAGGTCTTCTTCTCGCATCCGTTCGTGATCCAAATCCTGTTATCTTCATGGAGCCAAAAATTCTTTATCGTTCTGCTGGTATATTATAGTGTCTAAAATTGCTTCAGCATATCACTGACATATCCTAGTTGAGCAAGTTCCGATAGATGACTACGAGCTTCCCATGGATCGTGCTGAAATTCTCTTTCCTGGCTCTGACCTCACCCTTCTTTCGTGGGGTACCCCTCTCTTTCACTGCGAAACGGCTCTACATATGCTAGAGAACCCATCTTCTGCTATAGCAACTCACGTCCCGTCCAAAGTTCGCGGAGCCAAGATCGAGCTCATCGATCTACGTTCCATCCTTCCATGGGACGTGGAAAGCGTTGTGGAAAGCGTATCAAGAACTGGAAAGCTAGTTATCGTTCATGAAGCTGGAATGACTGCTGGTGCCGGTGCTGAGATCAGTGCTGAGATACAAAGAAGATGCTTTTTGAAGCTGAATGCTCCCGTTCGGCGTATTACTGGCTGGGAGTAGGTCACATCTTTCTTTGTTCTGAGCAACTGATTATTGTTCAATTCAGTTTGCCTAATGCTTTACAGTATGAAAAGTTCCATATCCCTGACGCGCTTCGAATCCTGGATGGTATCGTGGAAACTTTGAGCTATTGATTATTCTGCTAGTACTATCAACCCAACGCAATTGTAGAAACCTGATAATAATGACATGAATTGAATAATCGATCATCTGATCGCGTGCCACAGCGTGGGCCTTGTGACTTCAACTTTTTACTTGAAAGTACAACGTCCACGATGCCACAAAAATCTACTCGCGACAGAGTCTTATTACAGACCCTCCTTGGTGGTACTACCTACAGCTGTTTACAGATAACTGTTAGAATCAGAAAACAAGATGATCTCGCTGGTCTGTCAGACGACTCGGACTTCATAGACGATTTCAAAAACACGGCAGTCACGCCGTTGGGTTTATCAGTGGGCTATTCCTCCACCGGTCGTGTAAAAGCACTTGCAGTTGCCAGCATGAACCAGTGTCTGATCGTGGAATTTTCTGGGAATGTCTCTACGGCCACTCGAAAAATTTTGGAGAAAGCAATTCTGTGCAAACTTGAAGGGGAGAAGTACGCGTTTGACATGGGGAAGGTGTCCATGTCGTTACTCGCGGACCTCAGTCTCCATATCACAGATGCTGTGGACATCCAATCTGCGTTTTCTGAGGCGTTAGACAACAGTCGATGCCCTGTCGACAGTATTCGAGAATGCTTGGGCACTGGCATCACCATTTACGAGAAGAATGTAGCCAGAATTTTCGAACACTCGAATTACAACTTCAAGGGCCACGAGCTAGACCTGGCGCAGCGCGCTTGGATTGCATGTGTCCTTCCTTCGACAGATACAACTACAGGTGTGTTCGCGAAAGTAAAGCGAATAAACACGAATTCACAAACAGTATGTGGCTTGAGTGATCTACGCGTTTTCAACTCTGCATCCCTCCAGGACTCGGCGATTAACGTGCTCGCTAAAGTGGTCAGCGATACTCTTCGTCTGGATATGATGAAGCCAACTGAGATCTCCCATTCTTTTACTACTGTGGCATCGGCTTCAGGGCAAGTCGAAGCAAAGGCATCTACATACAAAACCAAGTTTATCAGCGATCAGGTCGATCTCTCAGGCTCATCTCTGGCAAGCTATTTCTGACTGCGTTTGATGGTAGGATGTTCGTATGGTTATAGAGACAGAACACGGCTCCATTGTCGTCCCTGGCCAGACCTCTCGTGTTCATGGCAGATCGGCTCAAATCCAAACCCGCGGGGACCATGTTCTAGAAAACAAAGTTGTGGCGTCTGTGACTTCGCAAGGTCGCCAGCGATCAACACGTGCTGAGATGGAGAAATCTGCGGTGATTTTAGAAGCAGTGAAAGGAGGGACAGAGAAGTTCATGAAAAATCCTTGGTTCCGCAATATCTGGTGTCCTTCAGAAGACTCGGCTCTGCTCTCTTGGCCGGAGGAATGGTTCAAGAACAAGAAGTCGAAGAAACCAAAAATATCTTCCGCCATTGCTCTTAATGCATCGCAGCGAAGAGCAGTCAAGACTATGCTTTCTGCTGACTCTGATTTCCTTACTATCGTTCAGGGACCTCCTGGAACAGGGAAAACATCCGTAATCGCGTGCTTTGTGCAGTCTGCTATCGACGCCGGACGTAATGGAATATGGTTGATTGCGGAAACGAACGTTGCTGTTAAAAACATTGCAGAAAAGCTTGCGTCGGTGAACTTTACGGCTTGGAGACTTCTAGTGTCGAAAGACTTTCATTTCGATTGGTACAGTCTGTCTCTGCGTAATCTATTCTCCAAATCTTGGTTTCTAGGCATGAGCATATCTATTCCAAAGTTCGAGACAATATTATACGATCCGAGGAATTTGCGAGGCTTCCGTTACGTCGTCTGGATGGATGTCAAGTCCTGCTCTGCACACTGAGCATGCTGTCAGACAAATTTATCGGCCGTTTCAATTCACGAGTTCCTTTGAAAACCCTTGTGGTGGACGAGGCCAGCCAGATCGAAATCAGCAACTATCTCACTTGCTTTGATAAATTCCAAACCACTCTTCGAAAGATTTGTTTTATCGGGGATGACAAGCAATGTGAGTAATGATGCTTCACCTTTTCTGCTTTTGACCATCAAAGTACCACCCTATGGGCAGGAAAATGTCAAGGACCTACGAAGCATATTTGAATTCGAGCACCTACGGAAGTGCATTGTCTTTTTGGATACACAATGTAATCCACCTTGATATTCACTACGTCCTCTGAAATGACGATTCAGATCGCATGCCGCCACAGCTGGGCGCGTTCATTTCAACAGCCGTGTATGGAAATCAACTCAAGTCGAATCCCAGCCATCCAGTCCCAGATGACATCCTAGCCTGTCAGTTTTTTGATGTGCCGGGAAAAGAGCAAATTGCGGGCAAGTCGTACAGGGTATGTACCAGCGATTTGCGATCCGAGTGATAATGTCTACTTCAGAATGAACTCGAGTGCGAGACTGTTATACAGATTGCTCAGATTCTTCAGGATCGAAATCTGTCATACAAAATCATTACACCGTACGAACTGCAGCAAAGTTATATCGAAGACTGTATGAAGGAGACACCGGACCTCGCTTGGGAAGACAAGTGTTACGTAGTTGATTCTTTCCAAGGTCAGTGGAAATTGGATTCAGTTGAAACGAACTCAGGATTTCACAGGAAACGAGGATGACTACATCATTGTTTCCTTAGTACGTTCTCGAAAGCAGGGATTTCTGGAGAACCTTCGCCGGACTAATGTCATGCTTACTCGTTGCAAACGTGGAATGTACATCGTTTCGAGTCGAAAATTCTTGCAGGGTGTAGGAGCAAGTTGTCTGGCTGGGAGGCTATTGGTGCATTATGAAGAAAGGGCATGGACCACGGTTGAGAATCTCAGGAAAGATGTTCATAAAGACCGATAGTTTGTTTTTTCACCGAATAATCCTTCTTTCTGTAGTCTGATGCAGGTAATGTGAGTTTACCATGGAACATTGGAACATGACTATGAGCTGAAGAAAGACACGTAATTAGGTAATCAGCTTCTTGCGACAGACACGTGAGCGCGTCTTCTGAGAAGCACCGCGTGAATCAGATGATCAAAATTGGTGATACCATGTCGTCCTCTATACCCCGATGGCATAAGTGCCTCGAGAATGCTCTGACAGAGTACCCAAAGGCGAATGGTCAGTGAACGCTGCTAAAAGTTTGTAGAATCTTGAAGTAACCAGTCATTCAAGTAATCCAACTGGCCACTGCTACGGTAGAGCGTACAGGGCCCAGTCTTCAGCCAGTGACGACTCCCATTCCCTATGTTCGGACACAGATCTTTCGATCGTTCATAGTCCCTTCTGGATCGCCATCATTGCCTCTTATTCTAACGACGACTGATATCCGGACTCCCAAAGTCACACAGATGATTGTCAATCCACACGTCGAGGTCGCCTGGTGGATTGAAGGTACTCGAGAACAGTACCGCATTTCAGGGACGGTCAGCATCATACCGCGACCAAGTCATACGTTCTACAGGAACTTTGTGCATTCTGCCGAGAATGCGAATTCTGGAACAGGTCTGCGAGCCCTCATTGAACAAGACAAGATCGACTGGGAGGCGAAACGTCTTGAAGCATTCTCCAAGATGTCGCCTCGTATGAAAGCAACGTGGGCGCGGCCTCTCGCACCTGGGAGCGAACTGGGCGATGAGGACCCCAGCAGCTGGCCTGAGAAGATCGAGAATCCTACGGATGAAGACAGCGAAGAGAATCGAAAGAATTGGGAGCTTGCATACAGCAATTTTGCATTGGTGGTGATCGAGCCAGTTGAAGTGGACTACCTCGAGATGGCTGTACAACCAAACAGAAGATGGCGATTCTGGAAACATCAAACTGAATGGAAGGAGCAGGCCATCGTTCCGTAAATAAAGTCTATCATACAAACAACAGTGAAATAATCGATAGCGATAAGTGATTTTGTTCAAGTTAAGCCTTGACTTTCTTGGCCCCTTTATCTTCATCATCCTCCACCTCTTCAATGTTCCGCTTTAGAGTCTTTGTGGGAGCACCTTCGTCACGATATAGATCTGCGTCTTCCTCGTCTTCGTCCTCGTTGTCTGCGCCTGTGCCTTCGTCCTGAAAACTAAGTACACCGTTAGAGCATAGGTTTCATACACACATTGCCAAGCAGCAGAGCAGTCAGATTGCCCTTCTGCATATGATATCAGTTGCTAGCAGCGGTCAATGTCCAGAATCTCACATCGGCGGCCTCTTCATCTTCTTCGTCTTCCTCATCACCAGCGCCATCGTCTTCGTCGTCCTTATCCTTGTGGCCGTCAGCGACAGAATGAGGGGGTCAAGAATGCATACATCTCCCTCGAAATCATCATACTCGTCGCTTTCTTCACCCTCATCTTCAGCATCTGGATTTTGGCCAAGTTTCAAGCCAGGAATATCTTCAACAGCAACGCCGTTCAAGCTGAGCTCGTCTGAATCAGACTTGTGTACTTCGGGTGCCCCAGACATGGTAGAAGAAAGCAGACTATGGAGATTTTGCGAAGAATCAAGAACAGAAGGTGCCCTCAAACCCCGGTTGGCGAAGGCGAGGATGTGTGAACTGCTGCAAATTTGGACTGTCAAATGGACGTTCACCTTTATAGCACGTGCGCGTCGCGTTCGGGCCAGGTGATGTAATCGGCGCGTCGCGCTCAGAAATCAACATGTTGGTGAAATTTGAAATTTGGGTCCTTTCAAAGTCTGATCTTGGGCTGCGAACGCACGTGATATCAAAGCGAGCGAGCGAAGCAACATCAATGAGATGTGCGCGATGTCCGATGTTATTTGCATCTGTTTGCCAGTGTGCCAGAATTTTGCTTTAGATACCAGCTCAGCAGACCATTCACTGCCAAATTCCATATATCATTCATCCAACGACACCATTGAGTTTGGCAAGAGCGCGTCCCTCTGACTCCCTCACCTGTGCATTGTTTTGATGTCTCCACTGACAGCCTGCACCGCTGCGTGACGCACGTTAAAATGATGAATGCCGACTCGTGCTATCTTCGTCTTTCTGAAAGATTCAAGACCTGATTGCCCCATTCCTGCGGATAAATTCATCAGTGCATTTGTCCTCAAGATGCCATGGTATTTGATGCATTCGACGACACCCAACCATTTCCGAATAGATATCTTATAAGAGATTCCTAACTAAACAAAAATACAACAACATTAATCGTTTCACAGTTCTCTATCATACTTGATTACTATTGCTTACACTGGCAATGCTGTGCCTCTCTTTCATCATGTACGTCTCTGATCCTCTGTGATCTGCGCCGCTGGAATAGGGCATAAGTTCGGCCAACTGGCCGACATAGTCGTAAGCGTACTCTCCCATGCAGGCGTCGTCAATGCCGTCGCGCTCTGTGCGCTCGTCGACACGAAGGCGAAGAATTGGGATGTAATGCATGAACCAAAGGATCAGAGTCTAAAAAACATAAATCGAAGCGCATAGGAAGGTCAGTCATTTACCGTCATAGTGAACGAGTAAGCCAGTCCGGCGACAGAGTCTGCAATGTGCCATGCCAGTTGAATGTAGTGGCGATCTAGCCATCCTCCAGGAATTTTTGTGAAACCGTCGAATCCTGCCACACTGGCCTGAGCAAACAAGGCAGTTAACAAGTTACCAACGATCCCTCCGATAGCATGGGAAGCAAACACCTGCCGCAATGATGAGACGGCTCTTTTAGGGAACCAAAAAAAGACAACGTACATCGAGTGCGTCGTCGTAACCAGCGAGGAACTTGATCTGGGTCGCCCAGTTACATACAGTTCCCGCCATAACGCCAAACAGAACAGAAGCGGCTAGCAAAGCATCAGAACGCTTGCATAGAATGTGCGGCGACTTACGAGCCCCAACGAATCCAGAACCAGGGGTGATCGCAACAAGTCCAGCGATAGCCCCCGAACAAAAGCCTACCGCGGACCACTTTTTTTCGATACGATAATCCTAAACGAACAAATTAAGGCGGGAAAAAGTCAAAGCAGACCATACTTACCCAGAGCATCCATGTGAGACCACCGACAGACGCTGCGAGGTTTGTAACAATGCAGGCTTGAGCAGCTCGGAGGTTGGCGGCCAATGCTGAACCACCGTTGAAACCAAACCATCCAAACCAGAGGAAGAGAGTGCCTAAGACGACATAGGTAGTGTTGTGAGGCTTGTAGGCAAGCGTCTCGGTGCCATAGCCACGTCTTTTACCAAGGTAGATAGAAATGGCTAGGGCAGCTGTCCCCCTGCAGTGCTATATTAGCCAACAAACGATAGTCCGACGAAAGCAACTTTACGAAGAAATGTGCACTGGCGTTCCACCGGCAAAATCTAATCCTCCGAGGACGGAGGACCATCCATTAGTATTCCAAGTCCAACATGCGATAGGATCATAAACGAGCGTGGACCATACGAAAACGAAAAAGAGAAGGGGACCCAGATGCGCCCGTTCAGCGAAGCCTCCCAAAGCGATCATCGGACTGTAGCTTGCTAAGTAAACTGTCGGAAAGAAGGAAGGACCTACGTGATGGCAGCGAACATCAGTTGATAAATGCAAAACACGATAGAGGGGATTCTGCTGCTGCCGATAGAAGGTTTCTCTAAAACACCTTTCAGACCAAAGTACTCTGTAGCGAGAGTGAGATACGTGATGTCGGTAGAAGGATGAAGACTTGCGAAGGTCACCGATGAAACGAGAGGCCGTATCACTAAACGTGAGGGAGAAACCCCAGAAGAACCACTGAAGGGGTCGTTAGAGACAGGACAATGCTCCTCACACGTACTGACCTGGAACGAGACAACTGCGAGCGTCATCATACTTAGATAGATCATCGAAAGTGCATTCTTGCGTCTACATGAAGCTTGAACGAGGAGACTAGTTGTCCTGCAAAGAGTTTTACCTCAAAAGGCCAGAGTAGAAGAATCCGACGCCAGGAACCTAGCAAACATGTAAAGTAGTCCGGAATACAGTTGTAAAACCAACCATTATCCATACCAGAGCGGTGGAGGCAAGTACCCAGGCAATATCTCCTGGGTTATACACCACGGTTTTCTGGGTGTCGGGATCAAACCATTCGATAGACCCAGCTGTACGGATATTTAGATTTCATGAATTGCAAAAGTCGGGTCCACGCACAAGTAGGATCGCTGGTGATGTTGACCATCCTTTTGGACAAGGGACTTTACAGTCAGGGTAGTAAAGAAGGATTATGAATGGGAAGATAGACGCACCGTGGGTTCTGTTCCGATATAAAGGTGGCAGTTGATGATAGGGTTCTGCCATTGCAGACTTCATCTCCGACTCGGAGTAAACGCTACATCTGGGCCCTGCCGTGCCTAAGTAATTAGGAACTATAAGCAAGCTATGCAGAATGCAGAACCACTGAGTCCCTGGTACAAAATGGCAAGATAAGGTGGGATTTGAACATGTGACCGATATCATAACTTTTGGACGAGCACTCCTTTGAGCTTTCACTTTACACATGAGCTCTATGAATGTCGCATCGTGGCATAGATTGAGGCTAACTGCAGTTACCGGCGACGGCGTTCTTTTCTCAAGGAAAAAAAAAACAAGGCATTTCATTCCATCCGTCAATACCGGCTCTAGAAGTCAACCGATTGTACAGCACAATCTCTGAGATTCCCTCTGATCATGACGCGGAGTTACAGTATCCCAGTCGATAGCGAAGCATCGCAAGCAAATTTTCATCAACTTGCATTGCACTAAGCGCTTGATGGATGGTCGGTCGTGGTACCATTGGTTGATACAAGTTTCAAGGTACCCTTCTCGTGTCGTTAGACCGCCCCGCATACCAATTCGATACGGGCGTAACGGTGGTGAACTTCCCTGGCGTAGCTGGGGGCGTCTGTCTTGAGCGACGGATGATCGACCTGGAAATTGACATGACAGCGAGTACGTACAGTTACGCGTTCGGGAGTTTGCGACTCTAATTTCTTGGTTCACAGACTAACACATACACGACCAGGAATCCCACCAAACACGGCACTCAGAGAATAAACCTTAGGTACCGAACCTTGACCTCTTTTGTGGAACCTCGACTTCTATATGGTAATCTTCGCTATCAAGGCCTTATCTCTCATCTGATGCAGCTCCTTCTAGAACCTATCCGATGAATCTGGCCATACGCCAAAATGAACCTTGTCCTTCCTGCCATCAGTCCTTCAGCAGTGCCATCTCAAGTCTGATTTTATCAAAGGTTGCACTAATCCAACTTGGGTTTCAGCTATGGCTAAGCGCTTCCACTTAGACACGACACCGCGAGTCACCGCACCCTAGTTTTCACACAGGCGTCTTGACTTTGACTACCTCGGACAGGTACGTAGCATTTGCTGCAATATGCTGCCCCACTCATCGCGAGTTATCAGTATTCACAATGTCATCCAGGGCTGCTGCTGGTAGAAAGCGTTTGCAGACCCCCCCTGATTCCTTATCTTCTTCAAAGACATCTGGTCGCACAGTCCATCCTTCCCCAGAAACTTATGCACAGCAAGACGCAGACATTCGAGCAGGGTACAAACAACTATTTCCATACTCAGGGTACCAGCTCAGACCTGCACAAGATAGCCCCCCCAAGTTCAAGAAATCTGCGGGTCAGTCACCACAGTTGCTGCCAACCGTCAACCAAGCATTTTCGCGTACACCACCGATTTCTTCCAGCTCTAATGTATTCCAGAACACGATACCACCAGGATCGTACGACAACTTTAACCGATATCCTCCTTCCCCACAACTTTTGGTCTCCGTTACTCCCGTTCGACCACGGACCCTGCCAATACCTCAATCCTATGAAGTCCAACAAGACCCATACTTTGTAGGCTATTCTTCACCTGCCTCGCACTCAGCGGACTCCATTTCTATGTCAAATATCCCTTATCGAGAAATGTCAAGCTCTGCGGACCATTCTCTTAGTAGTTCACTTTCTGGCACACCGACAGCTACATCCTTCACCTCCTTTCAGTCGCACGAGTCAGAACACACCGTGAATACTGTATACACCTCTCCTCCTGCATCTCACGCCCATCTCACATCGTCCCCATCATCATCTACAGCAACGATAGACAACGCGACGTTGTATCAATACCGCAGAGACTCAGCTAGTTCTGGTTCACCTTCCAGCAGTAAAGATTCTCAGGCGTCGATGAACATGGATCATCGACAGTATTACGGCTCGTCTTCATCGAGCTCTGGTTCACAACGAGGGACCTCGTCGGACTCCTCCTTTGTCTTCCCCTCTTCACGCTCACGTGCAGTTCCTAGTTCACCTCCTCGCTTCCGGTTCAAGAAAAGGAAAGGCAAGGAAAGAGTTGTTGCGGAGCCGCAGCCAATTCCAACCGGTCCATCAATCCTAGCTAGGGGAGAGACACATCCATCTTTGCCTGGCACTTCAATTTCCTTTGTTGAGCCGCCCCCAAAGGTCACCTCACCTGCTTCCTCTGCCAGATCTTCCACTCAGACCACTTCGTCGGAGGGCAACCAAGGATTCGTGTTTCCTTCCTCTCGCTCGCGCGCCCATCCGGATCCTTCTAAAAAGATGAAAAATCCCAAAGCTTCATCACCCACCGACGTTAGTCCCACTTCGCCTTCTCGTTTCATGGGTATTCCCATCAAGAGAAAGAAAAAATCAAATGGAATCGCACCAACTATCCGAGAAGAGCCGACAGAGCCGTCTTCCTCTCACTATTCAGACCCAGATCCTACGTATCTGGATGAGCTACAATCTCGTCTCGGCTTGTTATCTCTGCCCTCCGATGAGAATCGGACAACAGTAATGCAACGATCTACAAAGGTCGGCACATATCCCCTGGATCCTTATGATTCAACTCTCCTAGAATGGTATGTTCCATCTTTATCTTACATGAAGCGGGATTCTCGTCTTCTTAGTTGCTGTTTCCTGTCAACTAACAATATCTTTTCTCAGTGATCGACAGACAGGCGAGCTCCTTCATCAACTCAATAGTTCGGGTACACCTTCCTTCTATCCTTATGGCACCAATCCACCATCTATGATACTTGATCTTGGCTGCGGTCAAGGTCATTGGATGCTCGATGCTGCGATCACATGGAAAGGCTATGGCACCCGTGTCACCGGGGTAGATATGGTTGACATTGGTAAGAACCTACGCGGTCTTGCGACAAAACACGGAGTTGCCGACAATGTTAATTTCGTGAAAACCAATTTGTGAATTGATTTTTTCCTCGTATCTATAGTACTGACAAATTTCTATCAGCATCAACAAACAGCTCCCGTTTCCTGATGAAACCTTCGATATGGTAGGAATCAGGATTTTCCGTAGATATTTGACCACCATTTTCATAGGTCCGCATGTCATGCTTGACTTTCGCAATCTCATTTGACAAATGGCATCACGTTCTGTCAGAGGTTTGCCGAGTCTTAACGGTCGGAGGGCGGCTAGAGTTGATCGACGACCATTTCTTTTTCGCGTATGGTAAACCATCCTTGTCAGTATCACCGTCACCTTCAGATTGTTCTCCTCTTCAGCTGGACATTCCCATACCATCCCCTCGAATGTCAGCTGTAGAACCGCCGCCTTCGATACGTGCTACTGTCGTGAATGATCCCAGAACACCGGGAGGCAATGACGACTCGGAGTCCGACTTATACGAGAGCGACAACGCGGGTCCTTTCAGGCGACATAGGAGCGACACACATCTTTCAACGCAGTCACCTGTCCCATCTTCGGTGGGCACTGCATCAATGATCCAATCTCTGTATCCCGATTCCTGGACAGAATCTATAGCATCATCAAAAGAATTGGAGTCGTTATTTGAGCACATGCTCAATGTACGCTACGGAATACATCTTTGTCCTTCAGAGTTTCTCGTGGAAATGACGCAGCAGATTTTTGGCCACGCAAGAGAAATGGAGACGATGCATCTGACTTTGGCGCCACCCTACGAGTCAGACCTAGATGCCTCATCCCGGCTGGATTCATTAAAAGATGATCTCGACCCATTGCTAGATTCTCCGGGCTTGATCCTCTGGCCCTCTACGTTCCTTCCAATGCCGCAACGGGAGGTTGAAGCGCATGCTCTGAAACACAACAAGGTGTTATTATCGACGAAGCTTGCTCTTGTCGAATATGCTTTAGAAGTTAGTAATGAGGAGGATGCAGACGACGAGGGTGTTAAGGAAGCATTATGGGAATATGAGAAGTAAGCCTAACCCACATTCTACTGGCAAACTGATCCACAGTTGCAGTTTCCTGCAGCAAAGATTCAATCCTCCACCGAATGTGGGTATACGTGGGGATTCTTCTGTTGATGATGACGACTTCGACCGAGCAACCATTGGTGCCAATTTCGATGCTGACCAAGTCAGTGTCTTTTCCATGTCGTCAGTGACTACAGAGGGCAGAGCTGCAATGCTGGAGTATCAGTCGTAAGTTTTTCCAGTTCTACCTTCAGCTGTGTAGTAATTATTTGTGTCGTATAGCGACCTCCGATCCCGTTTTGGTTGGGCAACGGGCGAACCGTCCCCAACAAGCTCATTAACATCTTCGGCAAGCCATCGAACCGCGAAACCAACTACTACTGATATGGGTACTATCGCTCCTCAGCTGGAACGTTCACCTACCATCAAATCGATACCACCTAGTTTCCAATCTAGAAGGGAATCGCGGCTAAGTACAACTACAAGTATGGCAAACCCTCCACCGACCTACTCGAAGTTTGACCCCGCGCATGTTCGAACTTTTCACGTATACGAAGCATTTAAAATGGAGAAGCCTAGTAACGGAGGAGGCACAGAACTTTAAATTTCCTTTTGAATCATGGCCTATTCTTCTGGTCTCAAGTTTGTGTACTTCATAGAGAATGTTGTATAGTATTCAACAAATACAGACATGTACGTACATGTTCAACGAAATGTCGTATCATTTAGTGGAAATCAGGCAGGACAGGTGATAGTAGCAGACCTGTAACCGCCCCATTCGATTTCTTATCGTCACCAGACGTTTCCACTGGAGTCGGGGGCAAGACTGGCGGTGCTTCTGTAGTTACAGGTTGACCCACTACGGGAGCCAGGCCGCGATTCACAGCTTGACCATAACTTTTCATCACGCTGTCTGTTTTAGCTTTGGCCTTTTCTTGTCTTTTCTTCTCCCTTTCTTCCTTCTTCGCTTTCTCTTCGCGCTCTGCTCGCACCCACTCTGCTACTTTCTGGACTGCTTGGACGGGCTGCTTCTTGCAACTCAGCAGAAATCCTTGTAGTTCAGCTGTTGTAAACTCCTCTGCGGGAATCTGAGATGCAAAAAGGGTGGCTAGACGTTGGATATGTGATTGTTCCGTCGCGGCAATACAATCCGAATCGATATCAAGCTGGCTCTTCTCTGAAGGTGGGGTCGGCGGTACAGTAGTATCTGTTGGCACTTTGGCCTCGGATAGTTCTGAAAGATCTATCACAAGATCCCCAAAACGACTTTCAGGGAAGAATCGTTTGAAGAGAGCAGATGCCTGGGATTGAGTGGCATGAGTGTATTCAAACTTCTTATCAATTCTGCCTGGACGAAGAAGAGCGGGATCCAGACGATCGACATAGTTTGTCTAAAAGACATGTTAATAAGTGCAAAAAAGTGAGGGTGGCACTGACTGTAGCGAAGAACAGCCTCCCCTCCTCACTCCCCACACCATCGATGACGTTAAGTAGGCCGCTTAAGCTTACAACGGAGCGTCTGGCTACCGCCCTTGCAACAAAAGGAGGCGGCATGCCTGGGATCATGTTGGCTGTTGGCTGTTCATCCAAAAATTCTGTCTCCTCACGGGATGGAAAAGCGCAGTCGATATCTTCGATGAGAAGGATGGAATGCTTTGGAATGGATGAGACTGCTCGTGACAGGAAAGAATCATCTACAAAGTGAGTGGCTAGAGAGATGGTATATATCTCTAGACCAAGTTCACCAGCCAGAGCATATATCGTAGAAGCTAAAAGATCGAGTGAGCTGTGCATCTAAGAAGGTATGAAAGCTTACTTTTCCCAGTGCCTGGAGGACCATATAGGAGATAACCTCTGCGATGAGGGATACCTGCTTCGATGTACCAATCCTCCGAGTCGATGAATTCTCGTGCATCTTGCAGAAGAGCATCGACA
Organism: Megacollybia marginata; assembly: GCA_003313965.1. Classification (NCBI taxonomy): domain Eukaryota; kingdom Fungi; phylum Basidiomycota; class Agaricomycetes; order Agaricales; family Porotheleaceae; genus Megacollybia; species Megacollybia marginata. Next base: position 42,997 of record QLOY01019449.1, on the reverse strand, counting down.
ACACCTTTCTTGAGAATGATAGAGTTGAGAGGACGACGCGTCTTGTGCTTGACACTATTCCAAAGGAAATTGGGACCAAAGTGAGGCTGCAAAGAAAAGTGTTAGTCAAAAGTGAGTTGAAAGACAAAGGTACAACACGAGCTAGACGCCTCGTTACCTGATCAGCCATGTAGATTGTCACATGTGGCCTTGAGACCTCGAGATACATTTGATATGCTTCTTCAACCAGCTCGGAAATGACTGACATCTTCAACGTGTAAATTCTGCAGGTCGATTGTTAGATGCTCCCAAAAATCACGACATAACGCACGTCACATAGATTGTCCCTCCCTGAGACATTCCTGGGGCCGTATGAGCACCGGGAAAGGTAGTTACCGGTTTGCTCCTTTGTATTTCAACCCAATAGCCATTCCAACGAAAGACTTGAGGTATCTGATAGGTTGGCACATAATCCGCATGACCTCCAACATCAGTGCCAGGTTTTATGCCCCATTTGCGGCGAGAGTTTGCAGCATTTACACGAAAATCGCGAGATCGGCGCCACACCTGCTTTTGAGTCTGTGGCGGATACCAGTGAGCAAAAGTTTGACATCATTTTGAGGAATGGGCTCACCAAAAAAAGGACGATCCATTCATAGGCAGGATCACCTTCGTCGAACTGTGCAGTTATGGAGTACTCTGGCTCATATGTCAGCACAGATAACGTATTGAACTAAAAAAAAGTACACGCACGGATCTGGAATCTGTAAAAAAACCACTGGCAGAGTCTCCTGCCCATCTCGATGAGAGAGCCAAGAACGAGGAAGTTGAGACTGCCTGCATGATTCGAGAAGAGTGTAGCAAAGAGTGAGGACAAGCCAGCAAAGGTGAAAAACGAGGAAGACCAGGATTCTTGTGACTGGGCGAAGGAAGGAAGAGACATCTTGGACTGTAAAGCGTTCCGATTTTTTGATTAAGTACCGAGAAAAGACGCCCTTTATGACTCAAATTTTGGCTACAGGCTGCGATCTAACAGCGCGCGCTCCGCTGAAGAAGATTTCGGCAGATTTGGTCCTTTTCTTGCAGAAAGCAGTACCCATCTTACGAGCAGTTTCTCGGGATGATCGTCAGAAGGGGCGTTTGTTTGGTCATGTAGTGCCGTAATAACACTCTTTTAATGCAACTACACGGTTGGACAACACTCGACGGAACAGGCAAGGCAGTCGACTTTGCAGGGCATTCAATGACAAAATTTTAGAACAGCTTTCTACGCCAGATCACTCTTTGGGAGAAGAAACAGACGATGATGAGGACGAACCTGTTACACCGAAGAAGCCTGTCAGTGTTGCGGCATCCAGAAAGAGAAAGAGTCCAGTCATAACTCGAACCATCGTTGCAAAGAGACAGAAACAGTCTCCGGTCAAGAATCAGTGGTTATCGAGCGACGATGAACCCGAACTGCCCACCAGAACTCCATCCAAATTGAAGAAGGCGACTGCATCGAACAGAAAACAGTTCTCCGAAGACTCGGCGAGTATGTCGCATTTTTGACGCGTTTTCTGGCTTCATTGGACACAGATGTCGCGAAAAACACCACGAAATTTATCGGCACTATCGAGATCACTTCGTCTGAAGATGAGTGCCGGCCTGTGAAGAAGGAACGGATTGATCTTGGTATTATCGACCTTAGCTCAGACGAAGAGCCGCCAGCAATCAAATTCAGAGAAGAGAGAGGGATTTGTGTTCTACTCTCCAGCAAAGATGAAGGTAAGACTTTGTCAACAAACTATTCAAGTCCACCAAGTCAACTACTCTGCAGAACCCACAGAGCCACCGTCATCAACAGAAACCACACCCGTGGCACCTCCATTTCCGATCATAATTCCATCTCTTCTCCCTGATGCAGATGAAGAGAACGCAGACGCATCTATCACTCCAACAAAGGATGATACATGTCCTGCCATAGATCCTCTTAACGATGATAGTCTGTTTTCAGTCACGAAGCCTCCAGCCACGTCCTCCTTCGCCGCTCTCGGAACAACTGTTATCTTTGCTAAAGCCCTTCTCTCAATTGCATTTACCTACATACGTAGACAATCAGTCCTCCACCTACTTCTCAAACACACCAATCAGACTGAACTAGCCGGAACTTGTGGGGAAGTAGAAGAAGACAGAAAACAGATGGCGATCGACTTGGTAGCCGGTCTCCTCGCGTCAAAGAATGCAAAGTACAAATGGGTGAGAGAAGAGAAGGCTTGATCCCTCTGCATGTATTTTATATTATGGCATTATTGTATCGGTCCAGAATTCTTGTAGCACGATGTCACACTATGTATGGAAGCAATCATTCCTGCTTATTCTACTTGCTGGATCTTTTGCTGAGGATGATGGACCATCTTGTAATATACCCCGCATCAAGCAACGCTATTTCCCATTCGGCTATCAACCTTACAATGCACGAGTGAGCATACTTTGCATGTGCAAAAGTACGCACCTTTGTTTCCTCCAAGCCTCCTCACCAAGTTTTGCAATGACTTGCTTCCCTTCATCCACGAGTTTGTTCGCAAGTACGTGTAGAATCTTTGTGTAAGATTTTGATCCGTTGTACACACATTCAATAACCACTTGGCTTTGGGCAGTGGTGATCAAGTCCAAGATCCGAGAGACAGTAATATGAAGCGCCATCGATGTCCCTCTTGTCAAGACCGGAAGAGAAGATAGCATGAATTGAGGGTTGTAAAACGAGTGAGTGATGCTAGGAGCTAGAGCAGTGAATTCGATACTGGCTACCGAGCCGTCATTCGGAATCTTGGTTAGAAACTCAGAGACGCGAGATTCGAGATTAGCGTGAGCCACAAAATCAAGACAGAGCGTGAGTTGTGGATTTGAGGATAGTAGTGGATATAGCACGTCGGGGTGTGTTTCCGCCTACGACTGAGTCTTAGTCTTACATCGACCAACGGACAACTTGTTTCACCTTTTTCATCATCCATCGCAATACCCTAACGCAAGAACGAAGATCCAGATCCAGTGTGATTGACCATCCATACGCAGAAGCGGTTCCGCAAATCAGTTTCTCCAAGCTCGGCGGCTCTCGCAGTTGAACAGTTCCATCGAGCAACCCATCAAGCAGCATAGACAGACAGATCCGGATTCTTTTCTTGTGCAAAGTGAACAAACTCTGCTGACTTCCCCAGCAGCCTTTTGTTGGAACGATCACGGAGGTAAGCGCGTGCAGATGACTGTTGTCGACGCGTCGACGCGTCTGGAACGAGCAAGCATGAATCAAAAGATAAATGAGCAGGAAGGCGAATGAAATCGAGACAGTGTACTGCCAGTACGGCTCCAACTGGTAAAAGACTTGAACTTGCATTTCACAAAGAGCCAAACAGGCACACACAGAACTCATGGTCGCTGCTGCTCGTTCACTAGCTCGATTCGGGCGCCCTCCATCTTTCCAGCGACGACAGTGGCGAGATCCAGAGACTTTACTGCCTCGGCCACCCGTAAATGTAACAACCCGCGAGTTTGCACCGTGTCGGCTCGCAGACCACTACCACACGACTGTCGCTCCCGACTTGATGTATCTCACTTACAAACACGAGCTCGGACCACGTCCGCCAGAACGTCAAATACGTCTACGTTACGATCCAGCAAACCCATATTCAAAATTCAGAAAAAACCCACCAGTCGGTGGTGTTCGTCTTGGAAAGAAGCTACCAGACCCTTCTTCACCTGAGAATGTTACTCGTCTGGAGACGATCCAGATACATACAATGGTCAAAGAGGTCATAAACAGCAAGACGAGCTTATTGGGCGTCCTCATGGCCTTGCGCGCCCTGTCTGGTGAAACAAACCAGAGTGGAGGTCACCACGCTGTTCAAGGCGTACAGATCGTGCGAGGGAAAAAGTCGGTCGGAGGTTGGATCAGACCTAACATCCCAGTCGGCGCCAAGGTCGATCTCAAAGGCCAAAGCATGTATGACTTTCTCGCTACCCTTGTCGAATTCGTGCTCCCAAGGTTACGCGAATTCCATGGCGTACCGTTACCTTTCCAGTCAGAGAGGATCGACACACCAAGCAGCGTTGGCGGTGTGGTCTCTTTCGGTCTTCCACCGCAAGCCATGGGCCTCTTTCCGCAGATAGAGGTCAATATGGAGGCATATCCTAAGATGTACGGCATGCATCTTCATTTCATCACAAACGCAAGTGGCGTCGGTGCTCAGGACAGGGCACGAGCTTTGTTGTCTGGTTTTCAAATTCCATTCATTAGACGATAGACTAATAAACTGCAATGTGCGTGGGTGAACATGGTCCGGTTTTAACGTGCGTCTGGTCGGCTCGAAAGCCTAAGCCCAGGGACCGCGTCAAGGTAGCACGAGGACAGAACATGCTCTGCCCTTCCCTGGGTGGACTTACTTTGAACCGTAACTTCATCGTCGAGAGTCCATCTTCCAAGATCATCGTGGGCACAGACTGTGAAGGCCTTCGCGAGGTTATCGTCCTTCTCGTGAAAATCGACATGAAGGTAGCAGATATCTGATTTGAAGCCTATCTTCCAACGGTTGCCCGATAAAGAACTTTTGCGGTATGACGGCAGTCAGGACAACAGCGTAGCAGGAAACTTGACTCTTGCGCATGCACAAGCAAAATGTCTCGACACATGCAACAGGTAGATAAGGTCGCCAGATATCCGGGATTCCCATCGTCCAGCAAGAAAAACACAAAACGAATACTTGTTCATCTTGACCATCGGACTGAGATCAACAGGACGCGAGCGACTAGTAAACCCCAATCAGCAAAGAAGCTTCCAACCTTGGTTTTTGCAGCTGGATCTTGTGTTCTGACAGGGAGAAAACCCTCCGAGCAAGAAGGACAATTGAGGGCCAGGCTCGAAACACTTTGATGAGTAAGTAACCAAGGTCTGCCTCGAAATGTAGCGGTGCAAATCTTGCCATCTTGAAACAGACAGAGAAAGAACAGTCGCGGAGACCGGCCATCAATAATAGCGTTTCAAGTAGGTTCTAAAGAGAAGCAAGCAGAAATCCCGACTTCTGTATATCCATTCGAACTGAGCACATGTGGGGAAGCTCCAAGTCCATTATTAAGTGGTCTTCACCAGTAATTGTGCGCAGCAACTTGAGTAGCTCATTGAATCAATGTCGTCCAGGCTCGAATAGAGAGCCAGCGTTACAAGTAGACTCGAGTAGCTTTGACGGGCGAAATCATCTCTCGTGTTGCGGCCTGATAGTTTACAATCACCAAGAGCGACAGATAGAGTATACAAGACCGAGTGTCGAATTTGGACTTGAGCCTCTGGTTTTAACAGAATTACAAGGAAATTTAGTGGAGAAAAATGTGGCGTCCAAGAGAGGTCATTGTCGGTGCGGAGCCAATAAAAGTATAAGAAATGCAGGCAGGCCACTGATAAAGTATGGCGCCAAGCATCATCCAAGACCGGTGGTTGACATCACTGAAGAATATTGAGCAATAGAAGACCAGCCTGTTGGTAATCGAATGCAGCAGGTGGCAAAACGTGGTTCGGTAGTGGCGAGCTGCTAGGAACGCAATTACTTAGATCAAGGCGGACGACGTGACATCTCATGATACCCAGGACTACAGTCGGGAGCCAAAGGCAAAGAAAGCAGATGAAAGTCAAGAACAAGACTTGTCAATCGACAAAGTCACGCTTGTTAAAGATACGCACACGTGATCAAAAGTAACCGGGCCGTTGAATGATTGATAAATCGATAGTGTAGTGTCCAGCTGGAGCACTGAGAGATAATAGAAGCCACTTATGCATTTGACTTCGGTCACTCGAAATGGTAAAGATTAAGCATTAAAATCTGTCGAACAAAATAAATATTCATATTCCTAACCTCTACTGGATCTTGCGATCCTCTTGTACGTCGATGGCAACCAGCTTCTCTGAGCTGTCTTCCGCTAGAGCCTTACGAGCAGCTTGGACACTATTCAAGATATTAGTAAGTATTCAGGCCCTGAACACAAGCGTTACTCACGCTTTCTTCCTCTCTTTCCTCAGGATAAAGTTGATCATGAGGGAAATGAGACAGCATATGAGCATGATATTCATCCAGAGGTATCCGAGCACTGTCGAGTTTGATTTAAGAACTGTTTTTCACGAGTTTGGGCACTTACTGTCTTCAACGATACCAACCTTGGGAATACCTGGCTGGGCCTCCCTGATTCTCGGAAGACCGTAAAACAGAGCTGCAGTCATAGCAATAGTTCCCAACTCAGTTCTCTTTCCTCCTTTCCAAGTCCAGCAGCAGATGAAGGTGATGTTAAGTGTCAATCCCCACATAACGAGGAACATGAGGATTGAAAAGCCTATGTGAGTTTTCGACCGCCTGGCGCTGAAATTGAGAACGACCTGAGAGTAATCAAGGGAATTGTCTTCGTTGAATCCCGGAGTGACTGCGGCGGACACCACGAAGGCTTGTGTAGATCCCAATACGGTAGGAGCGAGAGGGAGAGGTGTTGTACAGTTGTCCTTGTCTGTACCGGTGCGGGCAACTAATGCCACAGACCCTGTCCACTTATCGAATGGAAAGATGTTGATATCACCCAGCTGCTCGAAGATGAACGAAATTGAATGAGCAAAGAGTTGATAAGCTTACGAAGGGGACGACAATACTCTCTACACCCATTTCCTCACCAGCTTTGAATTGGGCATCCTTGGTCTGGTAACTTAGACAGACTGCACGTGTCAATACAAAGACATCAATCGAATGGTGTAACGTACTGAGAGAAGTAGGCTCTCCATGCCCATTCGTCAAGTTGTTTCTTGGATCAAAGGCGACTTCGAGCTTAAGACCCTTCTGAGGATCGAAACTTGAGAAGCCAATACCCAAGCTCAACAAGTTGGGTGCATTATTGAGCGTGTTGACATTGTACTGAGAGCCCGGACTTGCAACAGTGACTGACGAAGATGAGCGGTCATTGAGATTGATGGATGATTACTCACAGATTGGCACGGTCCTGGAAGCTGCTATTTGGCGGAAATAAGTGACGCCAGTAATGCTGACCAGAATGAGCAGAACGGTGTACACTACGGCGCATATTGCCCAGAAAATTTTAGTTCGTCTTGAAGCCATCGTAGATAAGGAATTCTGCTCGTTGAGATCTGAATATTACAGGAAGGTCAGGTTCTGGCCAGCAGAATTGACAGAGGGATTCGACAACCAGTGTCTCGAAGGGATCAAACCTAAGGGAACAGCACTCAGCCGTCATTTATTAGCAAGGATATATTTAGAACAACGTGAAACTCCGCCGCACGGCCACGGCACGTACGTCACTCGCAATCGATGTCAAGTAGTTGTATAGAGACGATATTCTGTGGCACGCCTCGCATAGTTATGCGAGACATTGTCGAGCATTCCAATCGTCAGCGCTCAGTGTTTTCCGGTCAGAAATGGAATGTGTTTGCAGCCTGATTATCAAAGTTCCGGACCTGACTCAATAGTGATAAGAATAGATTGGCCGGCATGGCGGCACGGGGGTAAATATTTCTATCTAGTAAAACTGCACTGCAGGAGATAGCGAATACGAATCTGAGAAACATCGTAGACGATATACTGATTCCAGTCAGAATAGTACGGGTCATCGGAAGCGCAGAACAAACCTCGTTCCAGATATCCTCAACCTTCACGGACGGCCTAGGAAATGTGTGCGAGAGGTCTTTCGCTTTCCCTCCTGGCATCTTGACGCCTTTGAGATCATCCCACCCCAAAGCTTCCCCGGCATCAATCCACGATTCATGCTGCATCTTTCCAAGGGCCTTGGTTGCACTTTAAAAAGGTGAGATGCACAGATAACAGTAAGTAGAATCGCCTACTGACACTTTCTCTTCCTTCTTGCTAGTAACATCAGCACGGAAATCGAATTCGTACGCTTCGTGGAATGGCTTGGCGACGACTTCGCACAGAAGCAACAGTCCCATGTTTTTGCTCAACGAAAAGTGAGTGTAGTTCGCACTGATCCCGAACATGTCTCCGAAGTAGACGCCCTAGCGGATAGGTCAGTGCGACATCAGCATTCAATACTTTCGCCTACTTTTCCAAACTCATAACCAGTGACAGGAGCTTCAGGAGGAGCAATGCGGAGCCCCTTACTGAGGATACCGACGAAGTTGGTGGTACGACTACCGTGCCAGAGCAACTAATTAAGATTGAGCAAAAGACATTGCAAAAGTGCAACAGTACGCACCAATTTCTGATCTTGGCCAACATCAGACCATCCACCAGCTTCCCATCTGGCCATTTCACCTCGTCTGTGTATCAAATGAGCAACAAGCCTGCGTGTTAACGTTGATCTCTCATACCTCTCGATACGGAAAACTTGAGAGACCGTCATCTTGTGCGTATGCCACCCCCCGATGCCTGCATTCGTATCTTGGGCATACTTGGACACTATTTGGAATTCTGAACTCTGCTTGTCAACGACAGAAATGGATTCTAGTTCCAAAGAGGCAAGCTTGGCGTCCAATGGATTGTAAGCGTTGCCTTCAGCGTCTTTGGGTCCAGCCGAAAGGATAATTTTGGTTGCAACTTCCATGTCACTAAGAGAGTCAACCAGATCCAGTTCTCTCTTCAAAAGTTCTTTGTTATCAATGATAATTGGACGCTGACGCCCAAAGCTGTGCGGTATGACGCTAAGTGAAGTCTGAGTAACAAGACATTAGCTAGACCTGACTCAACTCACGTATAGTATCTATTGGTTAACTGCGTGATAGCACCTCTGAAGCCCCCGAGCGCCTTCGACTTTGCACCATCTGGGCTTTCAATCACTTCAGCAAGATCTTTGAGGGCTTCGAACCCAGAGGTGATGGTGGACTGTCCAAGCTTTCCCAACGGTAATTTGTTTGTATCATAATTCATAGACATTAGATGAGCGTTCATGAAGCTGAGTACCAATTAGCGAGAACAAGAGTATACTTGACAACGCACTCGGTATTGAAGATAAAACTGACGAGAGACTGGACTTCGACTGGCTGTTTGCTATCGGGAACAATGTCTTCTTCTTCTTCTTCATCGTCATCTTGTTCTTCCTCTTTAGCCTTGCCCTTCTCCTTTCTGGGAGATCTGGAAGATCCGCCCTCATCTTCGTATTCACGCTCAAGCCATGTGTATTTTCCTGAAGTGATCAATGAAACCAGGCGTAGTCACACATAAGACCACGCTCACCAGTTTTTGGTACCATCGTCTTACGGGAAGCAAATTCTGAGCCTGTCTTGACCTTGAATTGTTTGTTGAATTCTTTCATAGCGTGTTCGGCTTCCCAAGGACCTTTCATCTAATTCCGAGACATGAAGAAACGACCATGGTAGCCTGATGAACTGACTTGATTTTGACCATTCTCACCAACCCTTCCCCACTTTGTGAAGAGCCGGACTTGAGAGTTGTCGCCAACAGGGTGAAGAAGCTGTAACACGTAAAACTTGTTATTGTTGTTTCCGACGTTCGTTTGGTTCAGCATGGCTGGTTTCCGTTAGCCCTAAACTCACAAAGACTCTATGCATACCATCATAAACCTCGCCAGAAGGTGCAACATAAACTTGGACTTGACCTGGACAGGAGTCAACATGTCGAACAGGAGATTCTGGTCGACGAACCCAAGGAGGCAGCCATGGGATCCACAGGAACAATATACTTGGTTCCGTCTACACGCCTAGGCGTACCATCGTAAGCATTACCAGACGTTTTGGTCTTCTTAGGTGTGCTCGGTTCATCGTCGCCTGAAAGAGGACGCTTGTTTCCCTTTTTCTTCGGTGTCTTAGGAGCGTCAGCCACAGCGTCAGCCGCTTTTTGGGTTCGACCTGAACGACGAGGAGGCATAGGTGATAAATCACTGTAAGTGTCAGAGATTGGTGTCTAGGGGGGTGAAGCTAAAAATAGATTGTCTGCCAGTGTGACCGCGTTCAACTGGAAAGTGCTTGAAATCAAGTCCGTGTTTTTTTTACATTTACATACAGTACCATACTAATATTATACAGCTTCATCCTTTTGTGCGAATCATTTACATTTTCAGCCATTTGTCCAGCCCGAGACCACGGTAGAGTTTGTCGAGACCCTAAACGCAAATCAAGCTTTGTTAATTATGGCTTGGACACTTACTGTTGCAGAAACAATTCCCTTGAGAAGGCTGTCCAAGCCCAGACCACTCAACAATCGTCCGACAAGATTAAGGACTCCTGCAAGAAGGAGACCAATGCCTCCAACGATTTGAGTTAATGGTTCTGCATAGGTTGGCGGTCAGCGTCGCATAATCAGTGAAGAAACTCACGGCCAAGAGCATCGAGCAGAGGTCCAAGGTCTCTCTTAGCCTTGGGGAACGAGTCGAGCTTGTCTCTGGCCCATTCAATGGTACCGCCGACATCCTCGACCATCTGCAAGACTCATCAGATATCAGGTAAAGGCATTTTGGAACTCGAACGTACGATTTTCAAGGCCTCAGCGAGACGTTGTTCCTCGGGTGTAGCCTTGTGGTCGGCCATGTTGCGTTTGGCATTGTTGGTCAAGCGATTATCGGGATCGGCACCACGGATGGCGCCGTTGGTCTCATTCAAGATCTTTTCGGCCTGTTGGAGAAGAGGCTTGACTTGTTTAACGAGTTCGGCCTCATCGCGATCCTCTTCTTTCTGCCCTTCCATGTGTTCGATGTGCTACTTATCATGAGTCATGGATATATAAAAAGATGGAAGTCTCTAGCCTTGCGAATCATCTTGCACAGGGGACTAGTCTTGGAGTTTGCATCTTCGATTATCGCGGCAAGGCGCAAAGCGAGCTGTTTGTCGACCTCTTTTTCACGATCAGTACGATCGTCACCCTGAGCCTGACCGCCCTGGGCACCCTGGCCAGCGTTGCCAAGGTCGAATTGCTGTTCGTGTTGTGGGGGAGGAGATTGTACGTCGGCTTGAGACATTTTTGTGAGTGGTGAGTGGTCGATGCGGAGTTTTTATATTGTACAGGTACAGGACCACCTTGCCATTATTTGCAACATGATATCATTGGGCGCATGCATGTGGAGAATTGTCGTAATAGGACATGCGTTGGTGCGCACTGCTGACCCTCAGACAGATGAATGCTGCGCCTTGTCATAGTGACGGGCTAGATTACATTACAGTATACATCAAAAGTCCAGGTAAGGAAGTCTATGGCTGCTTTAGGATTCGTCTCTCCAACTCTATCTCCAACACGCGTCTGTTGTTCCTAATTCGTCGCAGATGGTCATCGTCCCTGTCGAAACACACAGCCCATACGCCTGGAGACTCTTCCAGGGCGACGAAGCCTTCCCATCCATCCAACAGTAGTGCTGCTCGATCATCTGTCCAATCCCATGGACCAGGAATGTGGTCAATACTTTGAGTCTTGTTACCGTACTTCAACTCCAGTGTTTGACTGTCGACATAGATCCAGTTCAGCTCTGGTGGATCCTTCGAGATGGTGCTGACGAGTCCCAATGGTTTTTTACCGGCTGGATACTCGATGTAGAATCCGGCAAAGGGATGACCATCGGGAAAAGTTCGATGTGCAGGATCTGAGTCGTCAATGTACAGCTGACAAATGGTTACCAGGTTAGGTGGGTTTTAGTGAAGACATACCTTACGGTTCCGCAACACGACTATTTTTCCATGCACTTCCTTCCTTGCTGGCGAGTTTACCTCGCAGCTTACTCGCAGGCTGAATTTTGCAAGCCGGGGATCGTCTTTTGGGTCTGCAGCTTGTTCCGAGGCGCCTCCATTTTGCGAAGCACTGACGCCCTGCGAGATACCAGTCACGGCTGTCGCGATTGATACTGCAGCGAGAGGAATGGCCACTGAGCCTGCTGCAACTCCAACAATGCCTAACACGTCCATTGGTTAGAATGAAGAGTTGTGGAGATGGGTCTATTTTTGTTTCAGATGACATGCCCGATGGGTCTCTTAATTGTCCTGTACCATATGGAGGCCCACTGATTGATATGACGCCAATTTCTGCGTCATGTTCTGTATGATGTATTCCGTTTGGATTACTGTGTCATGGTGGAGAGTTTGGGCAAGTTATAAACTCGCGATTATTTTGATGCGCTTTCCATTTTACAATTGTTGAACGACTAGACCAACTTGATTTTGCTTTCAAAAAAACTAACGATAACGACATGTCCGACTACGAAAACTCTCGTCCCAACTCCCGTGCGCCTTCTCCTGCACCAATGGAAGAACGCCCGAGCTCTGCCGGCCCCTCCGGTCGCCGCAACCGTGGCGGCCAACGTCAGGAACACCAACAACCTCAGCAGCAACAGTTCCAACAGCCACCACAACAAGATCAAGCCTTGACTCAACAGGGCCCAGGTCAAATGGTGGGCAATGCTCCGGGTCAGGCTGGCCAGTTGCTGGGGAATACTCTCGGCCAAGTTACCGGCGGTGGCGGAGGCAGATCCGGCAAAGACACGCTCAAGCTTCGGCTTGATCTCAATCTCGATGTCGATGTACAGATCAAAGCTCGGGTTCATGGTGATGTTACCCTCTCTCTTCTGTAAGTCGTTTTTTCTGTGGCGCGTTCGTGTTATAACTGCTCGAGGCAGTGACTAACCTCGTTCGTTCAGATCGTGATCATCAACCACTGTGTGAACTATGGACTCAGTAAGTCCTTCCAAAAATTAGCTACCATCGTATTGATCTAGAATAACCAGACGTAGTACTAGTTACCCATCACGACTGTATAATAATATTATTGCTGTGGCGTATTAATGGACTCTCTTTACTGGATGACTTTGCGTGAACAAAAAATGCTTCTGCCACTTCGCGGCGGCCTACTTTCATGCTCTTTACTGAGATGCCTTGCGTGAACAAAAAAAAATGAGACTCAAAAGCTTCTGCCCTTTCATGATGAAATAAACCCATGGGTGTGGAGACATGATGGATACAGCATGGATACGGTTGATGGATACAAATGTCATAATTCTCTCATCCTGATGTCATTCGTTCCAGATGGAGGTTGCACCCAAACTCGCTCTACTGATGTCATGGCCCGTAAATGAAGTTGCAAGACATAAGTATGGAGTTGGACGGACGATACAATCATCAACCCGCCCTCAACCCTACACCAAGCTTTAATATCTCAATCCACTAACAATGCCATCTGCACCTCTTATTCGTTCCGACACCATCTCCCTCACGACTGTTATGTGCAATAGCATTCCAGAAGCCCTATCCTTCTATGTAGGAGGCTTGGGCTTCAACGTCAGATGCGACGAAGAAATTGAAGGAGGCCGTCTCGTCGTCGCCGCCCCACCTAATCTCACAGAATTCACGCCAATGTGCTCTCTGAGTTTCAGAGAGGCCAAGACTCAGAGAGACAAAGCGGCAGTGGGCAACCAGGCAGGCGATGGTGTCTTCTTACAGATCGAGAGTGATGATTGGGACACGGTCTACGAAAAGATGAAGACGATGGGTACGAAGATATTGGATGAGGAGCCCCGAGAGGGGGAGGATTATCGTGCAGTCACGATGGTGGATCCGATGGGAAACAAGGTCAACTTTGTGGAAAAGACGACCATCACAATCGGTAAAGTATTTACAAAAGATATTCCAATGTAAATGGACTGGACTTGGACAATGTAAACTATTTTCGGACGTCGACACGCTACCGAAGAATCAGGACGGGAATCAAAAGCCTCACGTGATATAAGCATCTTCCATCCTTCGTCTTTCGTTCGTAATTGTAGACCCCCTGAAAGATGCACGTTCTTGAAACGAGGATGGTGAGTCTCTTGGTCTAAAACATACAATAGTAATGAATGCCGTAGGGACTACCTACAGCAGTGGCTGATGTTCACGATCGAGTCACAGCGGCACTTAACAGACGTTATTGTGCTAGCCTTGCCTACTAGTACGTTTCCGTTCTCAAAGGCTTCGGATCCAAGATTTTTCCTGTCTGTTTTAGTGCTGCAACGGTCAATGTCTCATCCTAAACGCAACAAACATCATCATTCCTTTCAAGTCGTCCCTATCTGTCGTAGATGCCGAGGTCATAGGGCTCTGAAGAACAGAAAGCGGGAGTTAACCGCGGGTTCAAATCAGCTAAATATGATGGTTTACTCAGTATCAGTGCTGTCCATGGGCTTTTTTTGCCGTCATAAACCCTCGGGACGTTGACATTGCCATGTGAAGCACAGTCTACTTGATGGAGATCAAGTTGAATGTCTCAGCAGGCCGTGTTTGGCGGGTTTCAGAACTGTTCACTCGCAGCATTGTTTCGCTATGATGTGCGGGCTTTGGGTGTACACAGCAGAGGATGCGTCATCCGCGATCGCCTCATTCTCAGGCCCGCCTCCCTGAGTCCATCAGTCCAGACTCTAGCAAGTACCTGATGACGCGACCCAGTTCAAACTAGCGGTACCCTGCAGTACCCAAATTTCAATTTTTGAGGCTGTTCTAGGTTAAACTTCCTGCTCGATTCCACAGGATAAATCGCGGTTAAATAGGTAGGTCTGGAATGGTCGCGCTCCACTAAAACATACTAAACTTTCGGAGTATCATCTGCATGAAGCTATAGCATCCCGCAAATTCGGATCAAGCACATCCTGAAGTTCAGTATATGCTTGTCGCATCTTCTACCAGGATGGTAGAAGACCTCTATCACATTGAAGGTATCATTCAGCGGACGTGCCGACCGTTATAAAGAGACTTCTATGCTTCCGTTCAAGAACTGTGGAAATTGAGAGGCTCTAACTCCTTGGATCGGACGGCTTGGACAGCGGCATAATTTGCAAGCATTTTCTCCAAATTGGGCCTTTTTTCCAGCCTATATGAAGGCATCCTTTTCGCTAAGGACTCAGGCTTGCCCATCACTGAGCTGCTCCCTCATGTCCTTACGTTCAATTGTAACGATTCTCCTGCCTATTTTGGCAGTGTTCGCGTCACCCACTTCAGTGAGGAGCTCCCTTATTTCGACTTGCTCGCTTCTCATCTTCCAAGCATCAGCGAAAACGGGCCACCGCACTTTCAGTATACGACTCCTGCACGCAACCGAACGATATTGCTCTTACTTTCGTAAGTGTGTCGTGAGTCTTGGTATCGTCTAATCCTTTACTAGGATGATGGTAATGCCCATGATTGTTATGATGATGTGTTTTTCAGTCATATATACCAGGTCCCTACATCTATTTACGGCAGATCTCCGACGCGTTCACCAACGCTGGCGCCAAAGTGACATTTTTCTTCAACGGCAACAACTGGGACTGTATATACAATGCGGATCGAATTTCTGACGTCCAGTATGCCTACAAGGCAGGCCACATGATCGGCAGTCATACTTGGGCTCACGCAGATCTTACCTCTCTGTCAACCCCCCAAATCCAAGATGCAATGTATCGCATGGAAGAAGCATTCTCGAGAATTATTGGCGTTAAACCCGCGTTCATGAGACCCCCGTATGGCGATTACAATACCAATATCGAGAATATCGCGTTCGGGAGAGGACAGAGTCTCGCTTTATGGGATTGGGACACAGGCGACGCAGATGGTAATACGACTTCTCAGTCGGAGGCTGTCTATAATCAAGTCGCGAATGCACATCTTTCGAACGCACTCATTTTGGAACATGAGACAGAGGGTCCGTCTGATTTATGATTTGATATCCAATCAGCGCTCAATCATAGACTTGTAGAGACGACGGCTAACACACTGGTTCCCTACGCTATAAATCTTTTCCAGAGCAAAGGCTACAATGTATGTTCCCACCTGTTCTTTCTTCATTTTGTTCAATTTTTAGCTCGTTACAATGGCACAGTGTCTGGGGGTGCAGCCGTATGCAGCCGTTGGTGTACCTCAGCAACAGAGTGTAAGTTTACTTGGAATCTGACCCTCAATCACCTCATCTATCTTCGCAGGACTCATGGACTTGCGATGGTACCCCTGCTCCTGGAGCAGCCTGTGGTGGATCTATCCCTTGCTCCACAGGAACACCCGTCTTTTCCTCCACTACTACTTCCACGGGATCTCAACCTACCCAAACGAATAAAGTCATTCATCCAAACGGTAATACCGGTAAATGCTTGACCGCTCCGTCTAATTCTGATGGCGGCGTTGTCGAGATCGATGATTGTTCTGGCGCCAGCTCCCAATCCTGGACTGTTAGTGGCTCGAACATTCAAATTTACGGTAACAAATGCTTGGACGTTACCAACGGTAACGCGGTGAACGGGAACAAGATGCAAATCTGGACATGCACCACCAACGACGCTAATCAGCAATGGGCAATCGGTACGAACACCATTCAGTGGAGTGGCACCTCGTTTTGCTTGGACAATACAGGCGGTGTTGTTACTGATGGAAATCCTGTATGTATTTCCTCGTATTTGTGCTATCGTGACACTCGTCTAGACCCAAATCTGGACATGCACCGGTGGTGGCAATCAAATATGGCAAATCGCGTCTGGGAGCACTGGCACTGGCACTGGCACATCAACTCCACAAACTACTCATGTCATCCAACCCGGATCGAGCTCGACAACCTGCCTGACAGCTTCAACCAATGCAGATAGTGCTCCTGTCGTCGTTGAACCGTGTGATGGGTCTACATGTAAGTCATGATATACCGTATGTTTCTATTTCGGTATTGACGATCTACCAGCTCAGTCTTGGACTCAGTCCGGTTCAACATTTGTGATCTATGGAAATAAGTGCCTTGGTGCGTTATCTCAATTTTATTCCCATTCGATCACTATATGAACATTTTAGATGTGACGAACGGTAATACTGCTAATGGCAACAAAATGCAAATCTACACTTGCAGTGCTGGTAACGTTAACCAGGGATTCTCCGTTACTACCGATAATCGTATCGCATGGACCAACCATGGCGAATGTCTCGATCTTACCGATGGCAGTCTAGCGAACGGAAATCCTGTAAGAATTCATTCAGTTTTGTTTGCGGCTGCTGACTATCTGAAACAAAGGTCCAGATGTGGGCTTGCACGGACAACGACAATAATCAGGTTTGGATTATTGTCTAAGGACTTTTGATGATGGGACCTTTCCTATACCCTTATGACTTTTAAATTCAATGACACTCAGGACGTTGCGTATACCTTAAGTATATCTGTATTGACAATTTCATGATGTACTTTCGGTTCTCAAGGCTACGCTGCCAATTCTTTACATGACGTGTGCTATCTACTATTCTTCGCAGTATCGGGTAAGTTCTCTGTGCCGAATAGGGCGCCCCCGTTACGACAAATCGGTTTGATGCTGAGTTTACCATTCAGAACAACCGCATCGGGTCTGTGTCGTGTGATTGGTCTCTTTTACCAAAAGGGCACTGTAGTAGGTTGGGCCGACTTTGATCTTTAAACTCAAGCGAGCACTTGCTACACCAGCCAGAAAGTGGCAGAGCTCGAGAATAAAAGTGACAATCAGAGTTGGCGGTAAAGCGTCTGACTGTCACTCAAGTAACAGATGTCAGATTTATGAATGGCAATGAAAGGGGATACGGAGACTTAGGGTTTCGGCGGCAGAGAAGGAGCTCACAAAATAGCTTTGGCAGCAAGAAGTGACGCCGACAGGAGACGCAGGAAGAAGCAGCTAAAGCGCCACGACACGAACCAGGTGTAACGTAAAATGTACAAGGAGAGCGAGCAAGGTGGACGAGCTAGGATACGCAGTAAAATCCAAGTGTCTCTTCTCTGTCGACATGCCGCAGAGACGTTCTCGAGGCAGTATTAAAGAGAAGGGTTCGTATAGAGGGTACTTCCATGCGCTGATTGCATTGAATAAGATGACGGTCAATTGCTTCAGAACGCACCAATAGAACTACCAACCGCCAGTGCCAATGCCAGGAGTTGCCGCTGTCGGACTGGGAATCTGCTGCGGCAGCACTGAGCTCTTGGGCGGTCCTACTGAATCAATATTCTCTTTTCGCCACTCGACTTTCTCTACACGGACCTCCCCCTCAATAAGCTGATAGACATATGTTACAACAACAGGGCCCTGAATATCCATCAGAGCAAATGATGGTGTTGGTTCACTTGGATGGGGATGAGAGATGAGAAAGGGATGGAGTGGTGCTCACCCGTTATACAAGCCAGTCCAAGCACCCGTGGCAGAACCAGGATTTACAAAAAATCTATTCTCATATTCGACGGCTTGGACAGCATGTGTGTGTCCCGAAACGAGCACGTCTACGTCCATCTGTCGTGCGAGAGTGCTCAAGCCATCCAAGTCACCGGTTGGTACACACTGATGTCCATGAATGATACCAATTTTGATGGGCGAATGGTGAACTGTTACTGACAGAGGAAAGCCAGGGCCAAGATTCGGCGCCTCATCGTAGTCACCTCGGACGACGTGAACGTCCGGGGCGATGGTTCTGAGATAGTCATACGTTTCCTTGTCGCAGACGTTTCCTGTACATAGAATCTGTTGGATTTTTCCAGGAACTAGAAGCTTTTTGAACTTGACTGAGAGGTCGTGCACGCGGTGAGGAATATGCAGATCGCCAATGATGAGGACAAGGACCATGACTTGCTACGGTCACCTGGTCTAATCAAGTATGAACACATGATTATCTAGGCTCAGAACGAAATCCTCGCTGGCATGAGCCCGACTGAGATAACGCGAGGGCTGTTGTACTCTGCCATTCCAGTCTACCACTGACTTTTGATAACAGTTCTGTGCGTTCAGAGACCACGAGCTGTGCGCACTAGGGCTCAATGGCCGGCGTTACCTTGACAATGGTCGTACAAGTCCACAACCACCAAGAGGCCGACAATGCCAACTGGCATGATGGTGCGACCGTCGAGTAAAATTTCAAAGCGCACTATGGGTTAGAAGTCGCATTGTTCGCTATTATACTACATCTTGTTTATCATTGGCCAATATCTCTTGAACTCTGGTAACCTTGTGTGTATTGCCGGTACCAAGGGCTATTTCGCGGTCTGTACGTGTGCCGATGCGGATATCGGTGGCCACACGGAGGACGCCTTTCTCATGAAGAGCGGCATGGCAGTCATGAATAGCCTTCGTAACCTGAGACCAGGGCCCCTCTAAAGGAATGTGTAAAGACAGGAGGCAATAGCTGAGAAGGTCAACCTATGTTAGTTCCATACCCACTGAAGCGTAGTGTGAGAGCGAAGTAGAGTGTAACAGAGACTTACTGCATCTAAGAAGAGTTGGAATAGACTTGGGATCAGTGTTAGAGACTTGCCTTGAAGTGCACGCCTGATTTTTCTAGGACGCGCTGGCACTCTGCAACTTCTTCGGCAACAGATGTGGTACCGGTTCCAATAGGAATAAGACAAAAGTCTAGCGAGCTTTCAAAAACGAGTCGAGAAGCCAAGTTACTTGCCCGCGACTGCATAAAGTTCGGTCATAAGTGCCGGAATCGGAATTCGGCTTGTACACAACAAATGCCATCTGCTGCACTTCAGTCCAGAATCAATGCATTCGAGTCGCTGGCCACTGCTGCTCGCAATATCCCAAGTAGACCAAGTAGCTTTCTCGATACACCCCTTTCGCCGTCGCCGTCGACGTCTCTCGACCTGAAAGACTGGGTCCTCGACGACGGGCATGAAACTGTGCTAATAAATCTCGAATCTCCAAAGAAGGCCCCTCCGCTGCCACCTCGAAAGCCTTCGTTGACTTCATTAAAAATCAAGTCGCCACCGCCGCTGCCAACGCGTCATTCTGATTCACTCACTGTCGAGCACACATACCCACCATCACAGTCCGAAAAAGCCAAAAACGGCCACGCGCCTGCGTCTTCCATTTCTTCGTTGCATTCTGTGTCGCTGTCCTCAGACCCGGACACTCCGAGTACAACGACGACGTTCTCAAACCACATTGCGACATTCACTGTAGATCGTCTCTCGAGCAACGGCTCTGAGGCAAGTCTCGACGAATCATTTGAGAATGTCTCGAATTCTGCAGTTGGCAGTCCAACCACGGCGGCTATTATTTCACAAGACTGGGAAAAGGCAATGGAAAGACGCAAGCCGCCATTGCCAAAACGTCCATCAAAACCGTCCTCACCAAATTCCAGCTATCCACCATCACCACAAACAAAGTCTTCAGCTCGAAAAATCCCGCCGCCGGCATCTCGCTCTTCTACTTCAGACCATTCCTCCATACTCAGCACTGGTTCTACAAGTACCGGCAGTCGTCGACCTGTTCCCAATCTTTCACTTGCACGTCCAACTCCCATCCCACCAGCAGCACGAAAACGATACGAGAATCTATTCAATGCAAACGTGATTCAGAGGCGTAAAGCTGACAAGCAAAAGCCCGCGTTCAAGTTGTTGAGTCCAGATACTGCTCGAAAGACGAGGCAAGCAGCTGGCTGGCGCGGAGTCTCTATCGATCTCACAACGAGTGATGAACCACCGACTGTAAACGAAGATGACTGGGTAGCAGATGGAGACGAGCTAGTCATTGGACCCAGCGAGAGACTGGATGGGTATGTCATTCGGCATATATGGAGTAGGTCGCGGTTAGATAAATCCAAGCTGGCAGACATCTGGTACGGTTCGATATTCATATCTCGCTCATCTCACACACACACTCTCAGGCATGACTGTGATCAGGCGCAGAAGGGAAGTTTGGACTGTGATGGCTTTGTGAAGGGCATGTGGCGCATTGATGAAGAACTCAGACGCGCAAGTCTGCGATTGTCCCTGTCCAGCACGTCCTCTATGCGTCGACATACCTCTATACCAAAATTGAAATCCAAGCTCATCTTGCGATGACATCTTCGATACCCATTTGTAGCTCCTCGTGTAGATGACACGTGATGTTCGGACTGCAAACGCGTTGCAGTCTTTGACAAGTCGTTGCTTTCTGCTACCATGTTCAGTTTCTTCTCCAGACGTAAGGACGCGGAAATTAAGCCTGAAGATGCGATTCATCAGCTGCGTACCCCCTCGCCATCTGTTGACTCGGGCAAAGACAGTCCGCCAAAGCCGCCGCAGACCCCGTCTCCAAGTCCAAGTGGCTTGATTACTGACCCAAACCCACTTTATTCTCTAATATCTTCAGTTCCACCTCGCATTCTTCATGAATACACTCTTTCTCATCTCATTCCTAGTCGACATCGACGACAAGGCCAGCCCCCAGCAGAACAGACACTCACACATTTGACGTCCTTCTTTTCTTCTCTCGCTCCTCCTCCAAAGCTTCATTGTGCTCGCTGCCACAGCAACTATTATGAGATTGAGAATAACGATCGTAGTTGTCATGTCCATCACGACGACGATAGCGCCGAAGTGGAGCGCGTCGGTCGCAACAAAGTATCAGAATATGAAACCCTCTATGGCTGCTGTGGCAGAACAGTAGAAGGTGATGGTGATATGGGCCCTCCAGATGGTTGGTGCTATGAGGGCAAACACACAGTACGCCTTTCTTTTACTTTTCATCTTCCATCAATTTGTTTCTAGACTGATCCAAAGAGGGCTCGTTTTCGCGCAGACTCTACCCCGGATAACGATAAACTCGTTTCGTGCGAGAAGAATGGCTGTAATAAACCACGATCATCACCAAGTCCATCAGAATCCTCAATCACCTCTGCACCACGCCCTCGTAAACGGGCTCGCAAGCCTAAGCCTCCGCCTTCTGCTGCCACTGAAGCGCCAGATCATCCTGACCAAGTGGAAGAGCAGGAACAAGATGACGACGCGCGCAGTATAGCGAGCTCAAAAGGTAAACGTAAAGCTCCCACTGTTGCCAAAGCCCCTCGAAAGAAAAGGGCTCGTAAATCGACAGACGAAAAGGCTTATGTGCAGCCTAAAGATGGGGAGAACACGGATACTGATGTCGAAATGGAAGACGTTAAACGGCCAAAGCCAAAAAAGTCGAAGCCTATTTCAAAGTCAAAGACTTTGATGCAGTCTGATGCGCGGGCCAGTCCTCCTTGTTTCCCCAGCTCCCCCGGGCGAAAGTCAGCAATGGCTTCCGGGCTCACTCACAAGAAATCAGCCGTGTCCTTTTCACCCACTGCCACTACAGTCGAGGTCGTGATCGACCCATCGACTGGCAAGGGCGTCCAAAGAATCACCAATACAAAAGATGGTGACGAGTCGAAAGGCCTCGGAAAGAAGGCCAAGAAAGTCGGTGAAGTCATCAGCAGTAGTGTTGACGGCGAAGGTTGGTGAACTGGGGTCACCGACTTGCCGGGTATAACGTTATCTCTGGAAGATTGCTGTCTCACATTCCTTATTTCTCTTTTTCTAACAATCCGCACTCGTTGATAACTCAGTCTATTTGTAATTATTTGACAAATCACGTGTTACGCGTTCTTTCTGAAATGGGTCAGCAAACGTTGCAACTGCTTCAAGCCTGACTAGTACTGACACGACTTAGGAGTTACGCTTTGGCTTGTTCCATCTGCCAGCGATGCAGCCCGTATCACGAACATCATGAACATACGACCAGCATCTTCAATCTCAGAATCGTCTTATCCAACATTCTTCCCTCACATCACAATCGCTGCTCTACCACCGGAAATTTCTCTAGACAGACTGAAGTGTTCTATTCCAAAATCGCTGGATTATGTTCCCGTTAGCTTCCACTCTATCGACGTCGGGTCCCACTTTTTCCGGTCTGTGTACATCTCCGTTCAGCCAACAGACGCTCTTTTATCATTACATGCTGCAGTTCATGCTGCCTTGGAGATAGCCCCTCGAACACCCTTGTTCCCTCATATCTCATTATGCTACATCACCGATGAAGATGCAATGCTTGGTGAAAGAGACAAGTACTATCGCGAGCTGGAACGCACTGGCAAGTTCCGCTCGGAAGAAAGCGGAGGTGTTAGTCTGAATACAGGAAAGGATGACTGGATGTCGGGCTTTCTTTCACCAGAGCTGTGGATAACAGATTGCACTGGACCGGTCGAGGCTTGGTCTGTTGTCGAGATAATTCAATTGAACAAGTAACCAAGGTAGGTCAAGTGAGACCCAGCACTTGGATTTGCATTTAACTTTATCTAGCAATGCGGCAGGCTCGTAGGATTCAAAATCTCCTCTATCGTACAAAAAACATTCGGCCCACATACGGATTAGAGAGACGATGGTGAAACAAACAAATCAGGCAGATCTTTAGCCGTAAAAGGTACTATGGTTTTACAGTCAACTCCGTCTTGAGAATGTCTGACAGTCTTTCTGCCGTTGCTAAAACCGGTCCAGCCTAGCAAGTATGAGTGCAAAACGCATGAAAACGAAGTAGAGACACGTGCTGTGTGTCCAGAGACAATAGTCGGGAACACCGAGGCATCTGGAGAATGTCATTAACGAGCGAGTGATGGCAACCGGTGAAAGCATACCAGACACCCGCAAACCTTCTATGCCGTATACACGCATATTTGAATCCACAACACCACCTTTGTCAAGAGGGGCCATCCGGCAAGTCGACACAGGATGGTACAAAGTCTCGACCCGGCTCCTCACAATTTTTTCAATCTCCTCGTCGTTCTTCAGGTGTGTTTTGTGGTCAAGTTGATCCAGTTGACAATCGTGATCGACCTGCGATTTCAATGGCTCCGTGCGTGCCAGCTTGATGCACAACTTGAAGCCCCGAATCAATTTCTCTACGTCATCTTGAGATTCAAGGTATCTATAGTCTCCGATTTAATAAAAACTTTTCGAAAAAAAATGGAGATTGCCTCGGATCCATAAGGGGGTGATCCCAAATGCTCGATGACTTTAACCGCAAAGTTCCGCTGCTGAGCGGCCTAAAAGGAATGAGCGGTGTGCAAATCGGGTAAATTTTATTACCTGAGCAGACAGCAATGCACTCCAAAGGTGTGGACTTTAAACCCTTTGGCACCATGCTCGGTATACCCTAAACCCGTTGTGAAGATTTCTAGATCTGGGCTTTGTGAGCTTGTCGTACTATCCGTGAGGGTCTTGGGATACTCAGATGGTGGAAAGAGTGTCGAGTCGTCCGAGCGGATGAATGCAGCTGCTTCCCCCCACTGAAAGCTGAGATGGCGTTTTACGAAATCGATTGATTCACTTACATTAGTTGCCATAGGTCCGGCACGGAATAGCATGTATTTAATGGTAGCGCCTAACAGTTGGAGAGCTTCCCATAAGCCGCTGGGCGTCATATACTTGGGAGTCGAATTTGTGATGTCCTTATAAAATGTGTTCACGACAGGGTGGTCCACAAGATTTGATCCAACACCAGGAAGGTCATGTACAACCTCGATGTTGTGTTCCTTCAGGTGAGTTGCAGGACCAACCCCAGAAAGTAGTAGGATCTATGCTAGCGTTGAGCTCCGGATAAAAATATAGCTTCCCTTCCTACTTGAGGAGAATGGATAGTACCACCACTGAAATTAACCAATTTTGTTCGGGCGAGGCATCTAGATGGTAAACAAGTACGTACCAAACTATAATTTCTCTCCTTGCACGAGCACGGTATACTGGTTCATTTTTACCCTTTGTGAAGTCCACCGCGACTGCACGGGTCGTTTCTCCACTCTTTTCAAATACAATCCTTGTGACAGTAGCGTGAATAGCAACTTTGAGGTTAGGCCTAGCAAGGACATCGGGCGTCAAATACGAGGTCTCCGAGGTCACTCGGGTACGCTTGTTGTCGATATAGGTCACTGTGAATAGAGTGAGTTTTTTTTCAGCGAGTTCATGTTCTTACTGATCTGTCGATAATTAGTACCAATCATCATTCAGAAAACAATATCGACACACTCTGTTCACCCCTATGCTGTGGGCAGAAGTATTGAAATCATTACTGAACGGAATCTTCAAGTTCACACAGGCTTTCACGAATGCTTTGGAAGCCTCTGAGATGTAGCTAAAGTAGCCAACACGAACAGGGCCATCGGACCCTTTCTGCGACTTGTCGATATCAGGTTGCTCAGGATCTGGAATAAAGCGCTCAAATTTGCGGAAGTAGCTAGCAGAGCTCATCAAGATTGAATGGTATGATGACACCAATGACTTACGGGCTAAAATTTTGCCAAGACCACGAATCATCACCAGTAATAGCTGCCCAGGAATCATAGTCACCCGGATCACCATACTGTGCCCTGAGATGGTGTCAGAGGGAACTGAAAACATTGTTTCATGATTCACATTTGTGCATTGATAGAAGAGCTTGGCGAGTTCAGGATGTTGAGTAGTGAAATCATACAAATGCTTACCACCCTCCTGTATAACGCCATGAAAGTGAGAATGATATGAAGACAAGTTCAACACGAACCCAGCATTTTTGCTGTATAGATAAATTAGCACAAAAAACTCGTCAATCATTTGAATACCTCTTGGCCAAAATTTTGGTTTCATATCAGCTGCTTGTTGAGGCTCAGTCCAGAACCCCCACACATGCTTGGTGCGAAACAGCATAGTGAAAGCCGCAGGGATACGACTGAAAAGGAGACTTGATCCACTGAATGCAAATCAATAGCTTGCGTGCAATGCAATGAAAACGTAACCTCCCCCCTGCTTCCAGCAGTAAGACGCGAATCTTGGGGTCTTCTGTCAGACGAGAAGCTAGAACACAGCCAGCAGTGCCTGCACTTCGTCTCACAACACATATCTATAAAAGGTCTGAAGACAGTACCTCCGCCTACAATAATCACATCAAACTTGTCGAAGTCTGAATCATCCTTTGCATTTGGCGAAGTATTGCCATCCTTGAGTAGCCGTCCAACTCGCTCGAAATCGGTCAGGTATGGGGGACTCATGGATGTTTGAGAACAAGCACACGGTTAGTGTAAAAGGTACCAAAATCACAATCACGGTTACATTGCATCTGCCAGGACCAGGACCCAGGGTGTTCACGAGGTCACCGATGCTGAGTAATAACGGTATTCCTTAAGTTATTGCTGAGGAACGCGAATGAAGCTTAATGAAGCTTGAAGCTTGAGGCCTGAGGCCTTAAAAATAATGGCGCCCACCACGAACTTGAAATTTGAAACTTCACCAGAGTCTCACATAGACAGAAGAATAGCCCAGGGGTATCCGACAGAGAAGCTGGGAAGTTTGTAGAAGTTCCACGCAATGGAGCAGAGTCGGATATCTAGATCATACCAGTCCGCGACTTTACGCAAACAATGGTCAACAAAGGCCCTAGCAACTTTCAACTTTTAAGTAATGTATATTGTCGCATACATCTACGTTCTCACGACGACATCCAACTTGTTTGCTGCGGCCAAGACTGCCCTAATCCCCGAAGCAGTTATATCAGGATCGGCAGCAACACCCCATGCACTACGTTTCTTCGCGTGCGCAACCTCATAGGCTAGCTCCACATACGACGCAGCAATTACATCCGTACCCTCACCAATGGAGTGCTCGGAGTATTCCCGAATAGACAGCGTGCCCTGAATCTGTGAATGCAAAGCCGACAGCGTTGCGGAAAGAGGCCCGTTGCCCTCGCCAGTGACATTTATGGACTCACCAAAGAAGGTGAAATCACCATTCAGAGTACGCCTACCTCCTTCTCGATGTATCAATTTGAACGATGACATTGCTAGTTTGGGAGATGCATTAGAGACTTCATATCCGTAAGTCTCTTTAAACAGCAATGTCAAAGCGTCGACAGATATGTCGCCCCCAGATTCTCGTGCTGCCCTCTGAACGACTTCAAAGAACGAAGCCTGCAGTCTTCGGGGAAGCTCCAAGCCCAAAGAGTTTACAACGACGCTGGCTACGTCCGCTTGCGAGGACTTTGCGTCGAAACCAACAGTGAGCTTCAACTCAGGGAGCTCTCGATCACCGATGGCACTGTTAATTGCACTAAGAACGGCTCGGAGTCCCGATCCAGCGATATCAGAATCCAGGCCTACTCCCCACCATGACTCGCGAGACTTGCGATTTTGAGCAGGGACAATTTCAATATAAGAGGCAGCCTTGGCATCTTGACCCTCACCAACACTGTGCTCGGTGTACTCGCGAATAGCGAAGTCAATGTCCAAATTGGTACGCAGAGCATCCAAAAGAGCTGAGAGAGGGCCATTGCCATCACCGCGAATGACACGAAGAACACCGTCAACGTTAACAGTTCCGTCGAATCTACGACGTTCGTCGGGTGTCTCGTCTCCCGACAACTCGTCAGAGGTATTGACGGGTTTAGGTTCGGTGGATACTTTGAAATTACGAAGGGACAACCTCCCTCTGTATTTACTTCCACCGTAATGGAAGGTCTTCCTGAAGGCAGTAGTAATGTCTTCAACGGTCATTTCACGAGCCTCACGGTCCGCTATATCTTGTATAACCTGATAGAATGCAACCTGCATCTTGCGCGGCATATCCAATTCCAAGTGTGTCTTGACAAGGTATGCAATTCCACCTTTCCCTGACTGCGAGTTGACGCGAATGACGGCTTCATAACTTTGACCCAGGTCTGCAGGGTCAATGGGCAGATAAGGCATATCCCAACACTGGTGTTCGCCCTTTTCAGCAGCGGTGGCGTGTCGCTTTTTCTGGGCTTCAAATCCCTTTTTGATAGCGTCCTGATGAGACCCAGAGAAGGCGGTGAAAACCAGTTCACCTGCGTATGGGTGGCGGGGATGGACAGGTAGATCGTTGCATTGTGTGACGACGTCGATAGTGCTCTGCAGATCACTGAAGTCCAGATTAGGACAGATACCCTGGGTATACAAATTCAAAGCAAGGGTCACAAGGTCGACGTTGCCTGTTCGTTCTCCGTTGCCGAAGAAACATCCTTCGACTCTCTGACCGCCTGCCAAGATTCCAAGTTCAGAGGATGCGACAGCAGTTCCTTTAGAGCGTGAGTGACCAGGACCTAGCGAGGAGGGATGTACCTCTGTCGTTGTGATTATGTAGACTTACAATGATTTTCTCTCGTTCGGACATGCGACGACAGAAATATTCGACCTATAGGTAGTATGTCAGGTTTGCAGCAAGATCAGATAGACATGAGCATGACCTGATCTGCGTAGTGATTTGGTGGACCGACTTCCACCGTAGTGGGTAGATTGAAGATGATCCGATCTTCACCTGGACCTGCCTTGCCCCAAGCTGCTTTAACCGCTTCGCACAGCTCTACGGCAAATTCGACTTCTGTTTGTGAGAATGTCTCCGGACTATATTCATATTTGAAACGGGTTCCAAATTTCTGAGTGCACTCTTCCGTCAGTTGACGGACGATTTTAGTGTGTTTTGCGGCCAACTCGATGGTTTGCTCTTTGTTGTTTCCAAAGACCACTTCACGAAATAGAGGTGAAGATGCATTGTACATGTGCAAAATTGCTTGCTTGCAACCTGCTACAGCATCGATCGTCCGTTTGATTAAGTCTTCACGAGCTGGAGTCAAGACCTAGCTCAACATGCGGTCAACACAGACGGTCAGCTGGAGTGATTGGTTACTAACTTGTATCCAAACATCATCAGGAATCTGATGCTGTTCGATGAGGCCTCTGACGAAGGCAAAGTCTGTGTCACTGGCAGCAGGATACGCAACTTCGATCTCTTTGACGCCGGACTTTACCAGGGTTTTAAAGAACATTGTTTTCTGTTCAATGGTCATAGGATTTGCGAGGGCCTGATTTCCATCTCTGAGGTCTGTAGAGAGCCAGATTGGAGCCTGAGTGAAGGTTTTAGACGGCCACTGCCGGTCAGGCAAATTGATCGGGATGTATGGCTGGTATTTTTTAGATGGAGTCGTTCTTCATTGTGTGAGACGATGAGCAGATGCACGTATAATGGAACTCACAGCATTGGCATGGTGGAGTGCGTGTGAGATGAAAGATTTCCTTAGCACCAGATGGCTGAAATGAGTCATAGAATTTTAGGGTCGTGCACGTGAGCGACAACTGACTTTTCCATGGCCAATACATTGACTCTCTCTTCGAAGCTATCGCCGTTTCCATATGCAGCGGTAGCTATTGCGTTATATACTGAAAAGGCCGACGTTGTTTATGACGAGTCATCATCTGGGCTTGTCTTGGATCTGGCTGGATCCACAATCACTACCGAAGAGGACATAGTTCATGGTCTTGCAAAGGCTGGTGGACTGTCTGAGGACAGCGCAAAGGTTAATAATTCGTGTTGTATTACCTCGTAAAACTTATCTAGGAACAATAGTCGGCCTCGTTCTTCACAATTGCAAAAGCTTTGACATCCGTATCTGCCATTCCGGACATCATTGCTGCTCTGAACAGTTTAGATGATCACCTAGCCTACAGAACCCTTCTAGTAGGCCACAGTATCACAGGTGCAGATTGGATGGTCTGGGGTGCTCTTAAAGGTATTAGTGCACCTTCAAGCTACCTAGTTCCATCTCAAAGGCGTCAGGCAACGTTAAGATAGTGGGGATTTTGAAAAACAACCAGCATATTCATATCTCTAGATGGTCCTCCTTCCTGGAATCTCTTGATTCGACTCAAGCAGCGCTCTCTTCTCTGACTACTGCTAAATCCAGCAAAGCGCGATCTACCAAGATCGCCGCTAGTTTCGCTCTTGGCCTTGAAGGTGCAAAGGAAGGTGAAGTTGTGACGCGTTTTCCACCTGAGCCAAGTGGTTACCTTCACATCGGACACGCAAAGGCGGCTATGCTAAATCAATATTTTGCCGAAATGTACAAGGGCAAACTGATCATTCGCTTTGATGACACGAACCCCTCTAAAGAAACAGTTGCACTCTTCTTTGCTCTAATAATGTTTACTCATATCGCTGTTGCAGACGGAGTTCGAGGAGACCATCCTTGAGGACCTTCGCCTAATGGATGTAGTCGGTGACGTGGTCACTCACACGTCCGATCACTTTGAGACTCTGTACAACTATGCGATCCAACTTATCAAAGCCGAAAAGGCTTACACTGACGACACCGAGCAAGCCCAGGTAATAAATGCACCCTTTCTTTGCAAAATACTCACCACCTATCAGATGCGAGACGAGCGTATGCACGGCAAACCATCGGCTCACAGAAATGATAGCGTCGATGACAGCTTGAAACACTTTGCTGAGATGACGGCAGGAACGCCTGAAGGTCTCCGGTGGTGCCTTAGGGCAAAAATCAGTTTCGATGATCCAAACAAGGCCCTCCGTGACCCGGTTATCTACAGATGCAACGTCACGCCTCATCATCGTACAGGGTACGTTTCAAACTTGTCCCTTGCCATTCTCATGACACCGGTTGGAAGGGATAAATGGAAAGTCTATCCCACTTACGATTTTGCATGTCCCGTTGTCGACTCCATCGAGGGGGTCACACACGCTTTAAGGACTAATGAATATAGAGACCGTAATCCCCAATATTTTTGGATGATTGAAGCTGTAGGACTCCGCCCTGTCAGAATCTGGGACTTCAGGTGGCTCGGTTGTGTCTAACTTTGACTTGCACTAACACTAAATTGTAGTCGGCTTAACTTTGTTTACACTTTGCTGTCAAAACGCAAGCTTCGAGAATTTGTTGAAAAAGGTATAGTCAGAGGCTGGGATGACCCAAGGTTTCCTACAATTCGAGGTAAGGTCAGTTTTTTCTGGGAATATTCCGCTTCAATCGGAATCTGTTTATAGGAATACGGCGGCGGGGTCTCACTGTTCAGGCGCTGAAAGAGTTCATGCTGAATCAGGGCCCCTCCCAGGCCGTAGTTTCACTTGAATGGGACAGCATCTGGTCCTCAAATAAGAAGATTATCGATCCAATAGCCCCTCGTCATTGTGCCGTCATTGAAGATAAAAAGTATTGTCCATACACTGATAAGATAACAACAGCGGCTTATCGTCCCCAGGGTTGTGGTAACCATTGAAGGTGGCCCCACCGACGCTTATGTAAAGTCTGTCCCAAAGCACAAAAAGAACCCAGAGGTCGGGGACAAGAAGACTGTTTATGCAGATCAGATTATCCTAGATCAAGAAGATGCTCAGTCCTTTGAAGATCAAGAAGAGGTACGTGCCTGATAGCCATCATATCTTCTGTGACTGTACGTTTTTTTAAGATCACTCTCATGGATTGGGGTAATGCTATTGTTCGTTCCAAAACGACTGCACCATCGGGGGAAGTTACCGCTATCTCGATGGATCTTCATCTCGAAGGCGACTTCAAAAAAACGAAAAAGAAAATAACATGGCTCGCTGTTTCAACGTCAGACCATCCTCTTGTTCCTGTCACACTGCTCGATTATGACTATCTCATTACCAAAAAGAAGCTGGAGGAGGACGATTCTCTCAGCGATTTTACGACTCCTGTCACGGAGTACAGGCAATTTGCCGTTGCAGACGCGAATGTGCGAGACCTGAAAAGGGGAGAATTTATCCAATTCGAGCGGAAAGGCTACTACATTTTCGACGGGGTGAGTGCTGATGGGAGACATGAGTTTATCAGTGTACCAGATGGACGAGCAGCCAACTTGGCGAGCAAAGCAACCCCCTCCGCAACCAAAGTTGGTGAAGAAGCGCCGTCGACAAAAATGTATCGTGTGGAGAATATCTACGGTGACAAAGTAGAGATACATGCAGACACAAAGATGTACAAGATGGAGACCATCTATTAGTATCTTTATGTAGCTACATCACGCGGTAACAAGACATCTCAAGATCTTACGGTGTACTGCGCACGAAGGCGGAAGCGCCCGACCGAATGAATCAAACTGAATCATCTCCATGTTTGTGAATCCACGCTGCTTACACGCTGATGCTGTAGAGCAAAAGTACACTCATGATTGTGGCGTGCGCGGAGTGTCGGAAGTGGCTCATTGCTGTTAAGTCCTAAGATTACGGATGAATTCATGGCTGCTAGTATACAGTAAAACGGAAAGAAATTTCAAGTTCAGAATGTCAAAAAAGCAGAGCTATCCCTAATTAGATGCAATAGCCGAAGATAGCAGTGCGACACCGAATCGTAGTAACGATAAGCGCCAAGCGCTGAAGAACGAGGAAGAATCGTGTGATTAATGTGAAAAGCTGTGGATGTCAGCCCGAGTCTTGAATAGGATTGAGTGGAAAGCGCGACCGGAGAATGTATAAATTCCATGACTGCCCCGTAAGTTGCATTAAGCCCCCACCTTCAAGCCAGCAATCACATCACTAACCGGTGAGCACCAAGATACGCCTTGACTACAGAAGTTGAGTGCTGGCCGCAGAAGTCTTAACGATGGGCTCTCGCTCCAAGTTTGTGCGATTTTCCGACCGCAACATGACCTACTCGTTTTCTCCTGGCAATGTTCCACCACCGCTCGTAATGTCAGTCGGCAGCTCCTCGTCTTCCTCGTCAGGTCCGATGACGCCCCCGTCACCTTTTGGTGGCTTACCGTCTGGATACCGCGAGCTTCCTATATTGAAAGACGAGGTCAAGATCCACCAAGCGGTGTCAGCGATCATAGGTTTGCAGTACAACTTTGACATTTCGACGGATCCTGCTATCACACTCTGCGGTTCACCTTTTTTAAAACCTGATGTTCTTCGAGAACCAGCGACATCGCCTCCACTTCAAGAAATCTATGTCGTCTCGAAACTATTACCATGGAAGCTAAGAATTCTGGCATCGAAGTACGACTTTGTGTCGGTGTCCGATGTTCTTGGTGGCTTATATTGCGCGCTACGTATCCCCGTCAAGTATGGTGAATACGAGGGTCAGCGCCCAGAGATCAAGGCTGCAGTCAGTCAGGCTTTTGAGCGACGCGTGCAAACGCTAGCCAGAATTGACACCATCGCAGCTGAAGCGGAGAGACAAAAGGGTCTGAAGAGAATTGATTTCATGATGGGGAGTCACAACTTTGCAGGCTTCACGAATGACAATGCTCGACCCAACGAGCTGATAATGCATATAAGATAGTAGCCAGATGTTTTCTTGATTTATTGATATTGTATTGTTGACATCTGTATGTACCATATTTGTTAATGGATGAGGCCGGCCTTTGCCGGTTACTGTATGACTAGCATCTCGTGACCGAACCTTAATCCAAGCCACATCATATACACAGCGGAAGAAGACTAATCTTTCACCTCAAAGTAAGGCGCTGCGTTTCGCGTCGCATCGTTTTCTCAGTCAACAGATGTCTGACGCTGGAGATGAAATTCAAGTTGACGTACCTGTCGAGGTCGAAGTTTCTACCGATGCACCCAAAGGCAAACTCTCGCTCGAGGAAGCTCTTCAGGTATGCAAATGCGATCTGCAGATTATGTGCAACCATTCATTCATATGTAGCAAGTTCTCAAAAATGCCCTTGTCCATGATGGCCTTGCTCGCGGTCTGCGTGAATGCGCAAAGGCCCTTGACAAACGACAGGCCCACTTTTGCGTGCTCGTAGAGACCTGCTCTGAAGCCGAATACCTCAGGGTGAAGTCGAGATTTCTCTCTTTCTCAAATACATATTGATCTGGTGCAGCTCATCGAGGCTCTCTGTGCAGAACACAAAATTCCGCTCATCAAGGTCAGCGACCCGAAGGTCTTGGGAACATGGGCTGGCTTATGCAAAATTGACCGTGAGGGCAACCCTCGCAAAGTTGTTGGATGCAGCTGCGTCGTTGTAAAACACTATGGCCAAGATTCCGAGGGCATGCATGTCATCCTCGATCACATTAAGAGCCGGTAGAGGAGCAGTAAATTCTTCAGCAATTACAGCAACAAAAATTCCATTGACTAGTCCAACTTGAGCCTGTGATTCAGTGTGAACTAAAAGAAGGTAGCAACTCCTCTGGACGCGTCGAATGTCACGTGATGTTTTGAAACACGCCCACATCTGGTCTTCTCAGATAAAATGTCGAGCAGGCGCTCGCCAAGGCAGATGACAGGCTCACAGTCATTTAATCCGGCAAGCTCACGACCGTTTCTGAGCATGCTTAATCCCATGAGTCGGGCATATCAGGGCTATACGCAAGCCAATCAGAGTTTGCTCGAGGAAGACGAAGACGACGATAGTAACGACAGTCCACCTCATTTCTTCGGTAAACGAGGTGAAACGAGTGTATCTAATAACGACCATGACTCGTCCGACGACGAAGTGCCGCAGAGTCTTATGATAGAGGCTAGGAAACCGACTTCCAAAGGGAAAGACAAGGAAAGAGCCCCTCCATTGCTGCCAACTCATTTCTCCGTACCTCCGCGCCCCTCTGATATCGACCCGGAAGAACACAGCACACCCAGAGCCCATTTTAATGTTTACGACGACAGACCCCACAGACATAACGGTGGATTGGACCCGTACGACAAGGCATTATGGAAGTGGGTCAACATCTATAACCTCGATGCATTTCTGCAAGATGTGTACTTCTACTATGAAGGCAAGGGCATCTACAGCATTTCCCTCTCGCGCGGTCTTAATCTTTTGTGCGTGGATTGTATCTTCTACTGTGCTGTTCATATCTCTCTAGAACAATGGGATTCGTTATCGGATTCTCCACCTTCCTCTTAGGATGTATTGACTACTCGCGCATTGTTCCAGACAAGTCACTTCGCCTTTCAGATGTCGTGGTGAAGCACTGTGTAGCCAGGTTCGTCGCGGGAGCATAGTCATTTGCAATTTCTCACTCTTCTCTTAGGTTTTCCGGACTCACGTGGATGTTTTTTCTCCTCTTCATGGCCTTCTATGTGTGGCAAATAGTTGCCTTTGCATTGAGCATCATGCGTCTGGTTGACATGTATAACTTTTTCACTCATCTCCTCCATATTCCAGATGTGCGTGCTTACAATTGTCAAAACTTGTTCTTTGACTCAAATTCTAGGCTGATATCTCAACCATTTCCTGGCCCGAGGTTGTCAGACGTATAGGAACTATAAGAGAAGACAACCCTCGTACAGCTATCGCATCCAAGAACACTGGTTCACATAATGATACATCAGCCGCCAAACTAGATGCTCACGACGTAGCTAACAGAATAATGCGTCAGGAGAACTATCTCATAGCGTTGTTCAACAAGGATCTCTTGGATTTACGAGTTCCACTTCCTCCCTTTTTAAAACGGTTCATTGGCCAGGACGAAGGCAAGGGTAAATTGCTAACCCAAGCACTGGAGTGGAACCTTCGTTTTTGTCTCATGCAGTATCTATTTGATCCCCAGGGACGAGTTCGCAAAGTGTTCTTGAAGTCAAAACACCGAGCCACTCTAATAGAAGGGCTCAAACGAAGGTTTATCTTTATGGGTATACTCAATGCAATGTTTGCACCTTTTATTGTCTTGTACCTTCTCATGTACTCGTTCTTTCGTTACTTTGAGGTTTGTCGTCCTTTCCCTTTGACCTAGAAACTTTATATTTTTTTCAGGAGTATCACAAAAATCCGTCTTCGATAGGTGGTCGACGATACACGTCATACGCACAATGGAAATTCAGGGAATTCAATGAACTTCCTCACTTTTTTGTGCGTCGGCTGAATGAGAGTTATCCATATGCTAGCGACTACATTGGCCAATACCCTAACGAGAAGGTGACAATTATCATGCGGTATGTATACAGCTGTTCACTATTTCACCCATATTCATTTGTTCCAAGTTTTGTCGCCTTCATATCCGGTTCATTCGTAGCCGTTCTTTTTCTTGCTACTGTACTTGATCCTGACATCTTCGTACATTTCGAGATCACCCCACATCGTACAGTACTGTTCTATCTTGGTGTCTTTGGTACTGTCCTTGCGACTGCTCGAGGCATGATTCCAGAGGACACACGCATTTTCGACCCAGAAATGCTCATGACTGAGGTCATTCTCCACACTCACTACATGCCCGATGACTGGAAGGGACAGCTCCATAGCAAAAAGGTTTGTCTCACCGAATAGTCCACGCTGATTTGTAATGACAATCACTAGGTTCACCAAGCATTCGGAGAACTGTTCCAAGTGAAAGTCTTGATCTTTATTGAAGAATTACTCTCGGTAGTACTCACCCCCTTCGTCTTGTGGTTCTCTTTGCCCAACTGTGCACCGGCCATCATCGACTTTTTCCGTGAATTTACGGTCCATGTCGACGGGCGCGGTTATATCTGTAGCTTCGCAGAGTTCAACTTTGAAAGACATGGAAACGTCAAGGTAACGGGGCCTTCTGTCTTTCGTCTTTGACCGATTTTTTTTCTTAGTTCGGGGCTCCTACCCAGATCACCGATAAAAGGATGCTTTCTAATGAAGGGAAGATGGAGAAAAGTTTCCTCAATTTCAAGGTTTGCAAAGACTCGTCTTGTGATCCGGATTCTTCTCACCTTCCTTAGGCCACAAATCCGGATTGGAACCCTACAGATCCTGCAAGCTCCGTTTACCTCAGCCGAATGACAGATTTCCAGCCAACGGGCTCAGTCAGCCGAAGACGACACGGCGTCGACGGCGATCGTAAGACTGAAGGCATGTTAGCAGATCGTGCGCAAGAATATGACCGTGCTTTGAGACACAGTCGGCTGCTTGCTCGTCGTAGAGGACAAGCGAGTATATTGGGTACATCAGTTCTCGCTCAAGCACCTTCAGCGTCCTCGATATTCGTCGGGGGAGGCATGTCAGCAGCGCAGACCGTTGTCTTGGGTGATTCACAAGGGAGTGTTCTGCCGTCAACAAACAAACCGAAGCCGAACGTTTCCCAAGTCATTCCTGAGCAAGATTTGGCTGCAGACGGTGGTCTTGTCAGTGGATTGGGAGAGTCTTATGTTGACGGTGGCAAGAGGTCACGTCCAAGCGATGCAGAAGAAGAGGAAGCGGATGGATTAGAGGATGGCGGTGTTTTAGGATTGCTAGCTCAGATATACGGTAACAAGGAAGTAGGCTTGCGTGGATGATTTAGAGGATACAATCTGTGTAATGACTACAGCATCTTGCATTGTATCATATCCATCACAATTTTGAAATGGTCGTGATTTGTAATCTCTCTGTGTATTGCTGTTTACAGTAGTCCTCAATCCGCTTCAGACTAGACCAAACCTTTCTCGGCACTCAGTGCTCTTGCTGCAAGAACTCTCGGATATATACACTAGGGATGCTACATTTCTGAAGTCTCCGGCAACAAGCGTCGATTTGTCTGGGGCGCTGAATGTCAGATAGTAGTGTTTGTGTTACTATCACTTGGCGAACGAATTAGAGACGTATGGGCATTTTAGAATCAGAATTATTCAGAGATCAGCTATCAGGTGCGTTTTGATTGCCATCTTGAGGAAAGAAGAGTTGAGGGATGGTTTCAAGGGTGAATCTCACACCATTGTCTTCTTTACTTATTCCCTTCGTCGAACTCCTTCTATTAGGGTGCTGGAAGCATTCCCACAAGTCTGTCTGGTGAGCAATTTTGGATCATTGGCCGGTTGTTGTCGACCTCCATCCGCCGAATTCACCCGACCGATCTGGTCCTGTGTCCGATGAGATACTCGTGTCGTAGATGCTCTAGCTTATTCTCGTTAAATGGCTTTAGGATGATCCGTCTTGTCTTTAGGCATACCCTGGATCGAAGCAAAAATTCGGGACTCTCAGGATCTTAAACAATTCATACTCAGTTCCTTATTATTTATCAAGCCTCGTGGACTTCGACGAGAGTATTGCGTTCTACCGGTCCAGCCCGTGCATTTGTCAAATGTCACTTGCATGAATCATCAAAGTCATCCCACCAGGTTACTAGTCACGACATTCTATTCTCTGAGGGCAATATATATATGACCTTACTTGCCTGCTATACCCCAGTGATCTTTTCGTTACTGCAACTCGAAGATGCCTATAACTCTCAGTCCGTCTGACTCTGATACTCGTCGCTTCAAGGTCGCGGCTGTTCAGGCTGAACCGTACGATCCGCCGTTCGGGTATTTGGCGTAATGTGTCTTATCGTGCTTTAGCGTTTGGCTTGACCTCCAAGGCGGCGTTGAGAAAACTATCCGCATTATCAAAGAGGCGGCTGCCGAAGGTGCTAAAATAATAGGGTTTCCGGAAGTCTTCATCCCAGGTACTGAGATCCCAGGCGCAAAATTCCATCACGCTCATGGCCCTTTTAGGCTATCCGTGGACTCCCTGGGCCCAAAACTTTGTCGAAGCCCAACCTGTATCTATTGTCCCATTTTTACCTCTCTTTGCTGATACAATTTCTACAAGGTCTTGAAACAGTATCAGGCGAATGCTTTGGCACTCCATTCACCTGAGATGAATCGCATTCGGGAAACTGTCAAGGAGTGCGATGTGAACATTGTGCTTGGTTTTGCCGAGCGTGATGGTGGATCCCTCTACATCGCTCAAGTCACCATCACATCAGATGGAAGTATTGCCAACCATCGCAGAAAGATCAAGGTTCGATTTATGCGTTGTTTCTTCTGTATGATCAGAGGGATAATAGTCTAATTTCTCACAGCCCACTCATTACGAAAAAACTGTCTTTGGAGATGGTAGTGGTGAGATCTTTCGGCCTGATATGGATCGACAATTTGAATCTGAAGCCAAACCTAGCGCAATCAGTTTACAACGTTGTCCAGACGCCGTGGGGTCGGTTGGGTTCTTTGAACTGCTGGGAACACATCCAGGTTTTAATCATTCCGTTCCGACCTGGACTCTCATTGAATATATTTTTCTAGCCCTGGCTTAAGACTCATTTCTACTCTCAGTATCCTCAAATCTTTGTAGGAGGATGGTGGCCAGCATTTCCTCCTCATACCGGTGGTTCTCCGTACATCGTCAGTGGCGAAGCTTCTAGCCGCATGACCCAGCTTGTTTCCATGGAAGGAGGATGCTTTGGACTTGTTTGCTGTCAAGTAGTCAGCGAGGCTGGAGCAGAAAAAATGAAAATGACTGGGTTTCCCTGGTTCAAATTCCCGGGAGGAGGATTCAGTACGGTAAGGCTCAGCTATCAGGTAAAAACGCTAATTGCTGACGGAACCTTTCAGATCTATGGTCCGGATGGATCTCAACTCGCTAAAAGTGTAGATCCCGGTGAGGAAGCTATCGTATATGCAGAAATCTCCCTGGATAAAATAAATGAAGTCAAGCTTGTTGCAGACACGATGGGGAATTAGTGTGTAGCCAGCACTTCACGTCGAAGTCTACTGACCTGATCTAGCTCGCGCTTCGATCTCCTTCATACCGTGGCTCACGGGAAAAACTGGGCTCCGGTGGTGTATGCTGACCCCGCAGAGCAGCATGCCGAGGACAAAAAACAAGGAGAGATCAACAACGCTTCTAGTAGTGACGTCTATGATACCGTACCTGCTGATAGCCGTAACTAAGAATCCAATGGCAAATATATTTTCGGATACGACTGTGGCGTAGTAAGCATCACATGACGTAAGTGGCAGCGGTTTTGAAACGCTCATGGGTCTAGCCTGTTATTTTTGCCATAAAAGCATCTTGAAAGCCGAGGCGAAGCGATGTGGTCGGTGTCGGTATGCTGAAGCTTTTACTGGACTATTATCAAATGATCACCATTCAATATTTCAGTCTTGTCATATATTGCGTACGTTCATGTTGCCCCGGTTCTAGAGATACTGATTACCTGACAGTCTAAGGAATGTCAAACCCATTCGTGGAAGCTGAGCCACAGGCACAGCTGCGTTCCCAACCCAACAGTCCTTGAGTGTGGCCCCAAACCCGAAAATTTCAGCCTCGAGTGGGCTGAACATCAAGCCGATAAACAGCTTAGCAAATGGATCCAGCTATGGAACGACTCTCTATGTTTTTGGACCAAAATTGCTCTCGATTTGCCATCACATCCATCGAACAGAAACACTACACACTGGTATGTCATCTACTAGTAAATGATAATTGAAATTCCTATCGATCGTTTTCGCAGTGTGCGAATTGTTATTCAACCCATTCATTTTCAGGACAAGACTGCAAATCAATACAAGGTGTGTCCGACGTGATATCTCGCAATACCAACTGGGATTAGGTTTTGGAAGCATCAGTGATGGAATTCGCCAAAATAATGGCGGACAACCCTACTCTTCGAGTCAAAATTGATCCAGAAGACACAACTCGTCTTCGTTTCGTTGTGCTCCTCGTCAATGATGACAGGGAGCCTCGAAGACTAAGGCTTTTTCAGTGGAATGATCTCGCTCTACCACGTTGGCGGTCCATGAGGGGGGAAATAGCAAACGACCTTGCAAAAGATTGGGACAAAGCACTGACATATGCCGTGGAAAATATGAGCCCCGATGTTGTGCACGAAACGCTGTCCGGAAAATGAAATCGAGAGGTGGTAAATTGGTCAGGTGGACGTTAGCAGAGTAGAAAGGACTCCCACAGTGTATGGAAACCCTCCTTGACACAAAGATGAATGGTGTACACCGCAGAAAGCTTCGTGTTGCCATAGTGTAAGGATCAATCGTCGATTATTTAAGAACCATTCAAGATTTCCAGCGGTGGGGGGATGGGCGGACTAACTTTTGCAGCTTCTTTGAGGAAATTTGACCCCAACTCAGTCGATATTGACCTATACGAAGCTGCTTCCGAAATAACAGGTATGTCTTTTATTCCAAGTCTAAGCTCAATTTTGCAGAGATTGGGGCGGGTATTTCACTCTGGCGCAGGACGTGGGCTGCCTTGAGACAAATGGGTTTGGAAGAGCCATTGTGCCAAACTCTACAATACAGGCCGACTGATGATCCAGGTAAATGCGTTGAAATTACTGTGACCGCGTTCAGCAATAGCAGGGCTCATTTTTGAGTTGCGCAAAGGCGACAGCGCTAATGCCGGATTTTTGCACCGTGTTTATTGTAAAGGTAACAGTTGCAGCGTGTTCAAGCAACCCCCATTCGATGGTTTAGGTGGTCTCATGACCTTCCATCGTCATGCTCTCCAGCAAACTCTGTTCAGGAACATCCCGGAGTTTTGCAACGTCCATCTCAACCATCGTCTTATCTCCTACACGGAAAGTGCGGACAAAGTTATACTTAAGTTTCAGAATGGCGAAACAACAGAATGCGACCTGCTCATCGGCGCCGATGGGCTCAAATCCGTAGTTCGGAACGGCTCGCCCACTCTCTTTGGTCCCTCACAACTGGTATGGCTTGGAAGGTTCGCGTATCGCGCACTTGTCCCAGCAGAGAAATTACGAGAGATAGACCCACTTCACCGAGCCTTGGACATTCCCGTCAATGTGAGTGGTCCATATGCGCAGCGTCATAACTGGAAAGTAAATCGTAGTATCTGGGAAAGAATGCTGTTTGTGACGTATGTTCTCAATCTCCGCTGAAGTTGCTTTAGCACGTCATTGCCTACCCGATATCAGAGAAAACAATAATCAATCTTATTGGCTATTATACCGATCCTGCAAAAGAAGGAACAGTCCTAAATGAACCCAGTGTTAGGGAGGCAACAAAAGATGAAATAATAGCCAAGTACACGGGATGGAGTCAAGAAGTTCTTACACTGTTTGACGTGAGTCGGTGCTGTCTGGGAGCCAGAAATAACGCATCCATCGTCTACTATCTAGTGTGTGGACAAGGCACTGCGCTTGGCAATCCAGACCCTACAGCCTCTGAACACCTACGCAACAGATAGAGTTGCGTTACTCGGAGACGCCGCCCATGCAATGGCGCCCCATCTGGGTGGAGGAGCAGGCCAAGCGATGGAAGTTGGTTAAGCTTTTACTTGTTTATGCGCATTCTTATTAAATGACCAGGATGCTTGGATTCTCGGTACCCTTATTTCCTCCCTCTCTTGTACCGCCCAAACCGTGCCAGCTGTGTTGCGACGGTACAGCGAAATCAGAAAGCCAGTTGGGAACAAGATACTGAACGACTCGAGAAATCAAGGTCGTTTCTTCGAACTTAGTCTACCGGAGTTCCGAAATGCAATGCAGCTTTCTGACGAACAGTACAAGCAAGTGATAGGAATGATAGAAGCTGGCTTGAAATGGGGAGAGGATCCAGAGCCACTGTTGAAAGATGGAATAAGGGCTCTCTCCCTGCACGATGAAATTGTCTAGCTCATCGAATAAAATGAGTTTTATGAGGAAGCTCGCGAAATACGATAACCCTGGTTTCGAGTAATTTGGTCGAACATGCTATTGTATTAATGGAAACAAAAAACAGGCCGCTCGCTCTGCGTTGAGTCGAAAAAAAGAATTGTGGACCAGGGAGCATCGAAAATAAGCGTCTAAAAATACAGACCGAGGAAACGAAGCAAAATACAGACGACGCCAGCAGGACTCGAACCTGCGCTCCCAGAGGGAAACAGATTTCTAATCTGTCGCCGTAACCACTTGGCTATAGCGCCTTATTTGGTGGTCTCACAGTGAAGCAATATGGCAGTGTCATTTACAGTTGAAAGACCTTTTTCATGCTTTCTGCTCGCCGTCATCTATATCTCTGAACTATGTGACTTCCTGATATTTCCGTAAATAGTATCGTTGCGACCGAAACAACTGTATCCTCAAGTAGGGGACACCCAGGCTTTCTTTGAGCACCCACAGGCCTAAA
Source organism: Megacollybia marginata (assembly GCA_003313965.1). Taxonomy (NCBI): domain Eukaryota; kingdom Fungi; phylum Basidiomycota; class Agaricomycetes; order Agaricales; family Porotheleaceae; genus Megacollybia; species Megacollybia marginata. Next base: position 739 of record QLOY01019449.1, on the reverse strand, counting down.
TGAAAATTGGTGACGGTCTATGACTGTACATCTTGAAGCTTGAACGTTTGCAGCCATCTTCCACCCCTGCGAAACTTCGCAAAGAAAACATCACAGCTATAGGAAGAATGAATAAATTTATTCAGAGTGGTTTACCATTGAATCTAAGCAACGACAGAAACGCATCGAACGGAGAAGTGGCGCATCTCTTTTTTTAAAGCCATGCACCATCGTTTAGTTGCCCATTTCCTTGGCGAGCTGCTCTGCTTTTGCTTTGACGTCCTCGATTGTACCAGTCTATACTTATGTCAGCGGACCAAGGCTGGAAGACTTTCAGTGCGTACCATGTAGAAAGCAGATTCTGGCAAAGAATCATGTGTACCAGAAAGAATCTCTTTGAAAGAGCGGACGGTGTCTTTCAGAGGGACGAGACGACCTTCGTAACCGGTGAAGACTTGAGCAACCTGGAAAGGCTGAGACATGAAACGCTGGATCTTGCGGGCGCGTTCGACCTTGATTGATGTCAGAAGGCATGTATGGATGATAAACAAGCTTTACAGTGAGCTTATCTTCCTCAGACAGTTCGTCCATACCCAAGATGGCAATAATATCTTGAAGAGATTTGTAGTCCTGGAGAATCTTCTGAACGGCAGTTGCGACATCGTAGTGTTCTTGTCCGACCTGATTTGATCGTAAACAGGGCCAACAAGAGCAACAGACTACTTACGATACGAGGGTCCAGCATACGAGATTTCGAGTC